>CAUYON010149524.1:0-11201 GCA_963573935.1 Arctocebus calabarensis
CAGTCTCTGTAGCTGTATTTACAATTAATGAATATTCTCCTATACATAATGTCATCCATCCAAAGAGAAATAGTGGAGCAGTGCCTCCTAAATTGCCATACAGGGAGGTTAGTCTATCTGGGAGCATATACAATGTTCCAAGACCACACACTAATCCAGCGAGAACAGAATGAAAAAGTGTATTGGCTATATATTTCTTGCCAGGGATTAGAAATTTGACAGTCTCAGCATTAGCACAACTTGTAAATTCATATTCATCTTCTTCTGCTAAGATATCTGTGGTTAGTATTCTTTGTATTGTCACAGATTTGCTTCTGGCATATAAGCTTGTGAACTGGATGACAAGTGCGGTGAAGAGCATTAATCCACCTGAAAGTGCTGCTGTAGAATGGTCTTTCAGAATGCCTAGTTGATATAAAAGTGTTCCTGTTCCACCCCAAGCCCATGGCATTAGAAAAAGGATAATCTGATTAACATATATGTATGGAGGGGCACGATAGCCTAACTTGAGCCGAGGGCCTCCAAGAAGAGTCTGTGGAAAGCGCTTCAGAAAGAAGTCCTGTTTGTAATCGTTCAGCAGAGGGACATCTGGACTCATCCTTCTTGCTCAGGATTATTCTGAAAAGTCACATCCTCTTCTGTAACACAGCAGAAAAAGAAAAAGGCTATTAATTGAAAACGTCATAGTTAAAACCTAGGGAAAAAGTCCCCATATAGAATTCAATATTCTCTCCTTAGCACCTTCAAAGGCAGGATTTATAATTTTACTTCCCATTGCCTGACACATACTCGGCACTACACTGTTGCATTTTAAAAACATAATAAATTAATATTTGGGGCTTGGCACCAGTAGCTCAAGCAGCTAAGGTGCCAGCCACATACACCAGAGCTGGCAGGTTCGAATCTAGCCCAGGCCCACCAAACAATGACAACTACAACCAAAAAACAGCTGGGTGTTGTGGCGGGCACCTGTAGTCCCAGCTACTTGGGAGGCTGAGGCAAGAGAATCACTTAAGCCCAAGAGTGTGAGGTTGCGGTGAGCTGTGACACCACGGTACTCTATCGAGGGTGACAAAATGAGACTCTAGATTAAAAAAAAGAAGAAGTTAATATTTGGGTGGCGCCTGTGGCTCAATGGAGTAGGGCGCCTGCCCCATATGCCGGAGGTGGTGGGTTCAAACCCAGCCCTGGCCAAAAAAAAAAATAATAATAATAAATAAAATAAATAATAATTTAAAAAAAAAGAAAAAGAAATTAATATTTGGAATTAAACACTAACTCACATTTTAAAATTTAGAGGTCAAAGCAAGTTCAAGAAACCAGTCCTCTCAACCCAAATCTGCCAGTAGTTTAGTTTAACTGGTTATTTCTCAGTGAGTTCTGTTTTTTTTTTTTTTTGAGACAGAGTCTCACTTTGTTGCTTCAGTAGAGTGCTGGAGCTTACAACAACCTCAATCTCTTGGGCTCAAGCAATCCTCTTGCTTCAGTCTCCCAAGTAGCTGGGACTACAGGAACCTGCCACAATGCCCAGCTATTTTTAGAGACAGGGTCTCACTGTTGCTCAGGTTAGTTTAGAACTCCTGCACTCAAGCAATCCACCCACCTCAGCCTCCTAGAGTACAGGATTACAGGCATCAGCCACTGCAACCAGCCTGCTTTTATTTTTTTCCTCTACCTATAAAGGTAAGCAAACCTTTTCTGTAAAGGGCTAGACAGTAAATACTTTTAAGCGTTGTGGACCATATTCTGTTGTAATGACTCAACTCTGCCATTGTAGCACAAAAGCAGCTATGAACACACCATATAAATGGACATTAGTGGCTGTGTTTTAGTAAAACTTATATAGTATTTACCCAAATAGGCTGTGAGCCACAGTTAGTCTGTGGCCAGTCTGGTTTGCCAATCCTCAGTCTATAAAATAAAAGGGTATGCTCTATAATTTCACTGAACTGAACCGGAAATACAAGTGGAAAATAGAAATACTAAGGACTACTAGTGTCACTAAATAATTACCGAAAATTCAGAATTTTTCCAATAATTAAAAAAAATCCTGCTAAAATAAGTAGCATTTCAGTAAAAATCCATATAGCCAATGGCAATTTAATAAGTAGGAGGAGGAACAGAGAACTCGAAATTAAAAGACATTATACGCCACAGCAGATGCTTATTACTACTATCATGGTAGCTATGTTACCATGGGCAAGCAATAATTCACTTTCTAGTCTCTCTGTTATCAATGTCAAGAATCTACTAGAACTGGGAAAGCATAACAGGATCTATACATGCTTTAGTTTAGACTATTTTCATAGTCTAAAAAGGCCGAGGCATGTGCATTGTCTGAGCTCAAAAGTTTCAGACCAGATTGAGCAAGAGGGAGATCCTATCTCTTAAAAAAAAAAACAAAACCAAAAAAAAGAAAACAGCCAGGTGTGTGGTAGACACCTGGAGTCCAGCTACTTGGGAGGCTGAGGCAAGAGGATCACTTGAGCCCAAGAGTTTGAGGTTGCTGTGAGCTATAATGCCACGGCATTCTACTGAGGGTGACCAAGTGAGGCTCTTATCTAAAAAAAGAAAAAAAAAAAATCTTAAAACAGCCTTTCTTCCAATTTAAAAGTCTTTCTACCTCCATTTCTACCTAATCAACAGCCCTGGAGAGAGAACTGGGCATCCTGAAACGTTTTGAGGTCTCCTTTAAGAATTAGTGTTAAGAGCATCTCTTTGTTGCACTGTTAGGAAGTTTTTTACATTGCAAACATGTCTTCCTCTATCTTCCAGTCATGGGTTTAGCACTGCAAAGAACAAATCAGTTTTTACTCATGTGACAGCCCTACAGGTCCTGTTTATCTATACGCTTTGCATCAGTGGATTCAACCAACTTTGCAGATTAAAAATATTCAGAAGAAAAGTACATCTGTACTGAACACGTAAACATTTCCCCCTTGTCATTATTCCCTAAGTGATACATCATAACAACTATTTAAATAGCTCTTATATTGTATTAGGTACCATTGGTAATTTATTTTTTTTTCCCATTGCTGATTTAGAGATGATAAACCATATAAGAGGATGGTCATAGGTTATACGAAAATACCTATTTATATGTAAATACCATTTGATATCAGAGACCTGAGCATCCTTCGATTTTGGTATCCAAGGGAAGTCCTGGAAATTATTCCCCTCTAGACCAAGAGAAAACTGTACTTACAAGGCCAAACAAAATCTTAACGGTTCATGGTTCAAACTCAGGGAATGGGCAAACTGCCTCTCTCCCCTCTACATGAGCTTTCCTGCACTGATGCCAGGAATATAGTATCAGTATACTATATTCTGATATCACTGCCTTGTAAAAGTCAAAGAGTGAGGTTATTATATTCCTGTGGTTAGGGGTAAGCATTCTAATGTCAACTATCTACAGAAATGCCATCAAACAGGAAAATGAACTTGGCTGGCTGACCTGGGTTTTGAAGCATCTGGATGTATTTGAAATTTCCCTGGGAGTAAGATAAAAGCTGACCCCCTCTTGCTTCAGGCAAGTCAAAAACAAGGTAGTGTGGCTCACTGGGAAAGGCAGCCAGAAAGTGAAGATACCTTGCAGATCAGATTGTCTAGCTGCATGTTACATTCCATACTCATTTCCCTTTAAGTACTTCTGAGTCTTTTGTAAAGTCGCATTATTTAATAAAATACTCAGTGATCATATTCCAAACAGTAGAATATTCTGAAGATGCATTTTTTTTTTTTTTTTTTGAGACAGAGTCTCACTTTGATACCCTTGGTAGAATGCTGGGGTGTCTGTCAGTCACAGCTCACAGCAACCTCAAACTTTCCGGCTCAAGCAATTCTCTTGCCTCAGCCTTCCAAGTAGCTGGGACTACAGGTGCTCATCACAATGCGTGGCTATTTTTAGAGACAGGGTCTCCCTCTTGCTCAGGCTGGTCTTGAACTCCTGACCTCAGACAGGTTTCAAATTCTTAGGCTCAAACAATCTACCCGCCTCGGCCCCTCAGAGTGCTAGGATTATAGGCATGAGCCACCATGCCCGGCTTGAAAATGTATTATTGTAGGAATGTAAAAAGTTGCCCATGATATACTGAAAAAAATTATATAGAAAAAAATACGCACATCTGTGCGTATAGATGGTGGTATATAGTTTATATATGTATAAAGTTTCAGAAGGATACTAAGATCTGTGTATTTTAAATATAACATTTGACACCCCTTCAAATTACCAAATGTCCTCTAGTACTCTCAATCTCATACCCTGTAAATATATCCTGTTCTTTTCCTCCTGAGTACTTCTGCTCATGTCCTCTCCTC
Organism: Arctocebus calabarensis; assembly: GCA_963573935.1. Classification (NCBI taxonomy): domain Eukaryota; kingdom Metazoa; phylum Chordata; class Mammalia; order Primates; family Lorisidae; genus Arctocebus; species Arctocebus calabarensis. Next base: position 4,318 of record CAUYON010149524.1, read on the forward strand.
TGCCTAGGATGCCCTCTCTTCCCTTCCCTAATTAGTAATTTTAATTTTAGTCAACTTCCAAAAGCAATTTGGCCTGAGTCTCTCTTCTTTCTGTATAGCAAAAATACTACTTGTTCTACATACTACAAACTGAGCAAGTCAAATCCAAAAATCCAAAATGCTCCAAAATGTGAAACGTTTTGAATGTCAACATTACACTTACAGGAGATGCTCACTGGGGCTCACCAGACTTCCTATTTTCAGATTTGGGAAGCTTAACTGATATAATGCCAATATTCCAAAAACCAAAGAAATCCAAAATCTGAAACACTTCTGGTCCCAAAGATTTTGAATAAGGGATACTCACTCAACCTGTAGTCGTTGTGTAATACATATAACAGAGGGCATTTCTTATAGTAACTTCTTGTATAGTTTGCCTCTTTATCTGTTATCTTATCACATGTATTTCTTTTCTCTCCTAATAAGTTATTTGTGGGTAGGGACCAAATGTTGACATTCTCAATTACCTCTATTTAGTGAAATATGTTGGCATGAAGAGCATGTAATACATTAATGACATAGCTTAAATAAAACAAAGCTAGAAAACATGACATATTTCTGTTTTAAAGGGAAGCTGGGCTATTTGCCATTTTTGAAAATTTCTTGCAGTGTATTCTGATGTACTCAAAACAGTAGGTCCATAAACCATTTATTCACAGTTTTAAATGGTTTGGAAAGTGTCTTCATTTATTTGTATTATGGAATAAAATAATGGTATCTATTAGTTCAGGAAAGATATAGCTAGACTGCTAGAGTAGTATATCCCAAAATAATATAGAAGCTGAGATTAGCCTAAGGGAGAAATATGGTGGGGTTCTCGGTTGTTTTTTTTTTTTATTTTTTTGAGACAAGAGTCTCAACCTACGGCCCTGAGTACAGCGCTTGGCATCACCAGAGCTCATAGCAACCTCAAATTCTTGGGAGTAAGTGATCATATTGCCTTAGCTTCCCAAGCAACTGGGACCACAGGCACTCACCACCATGTTTGGCTAATTTCTGAACTCCTGGGCTCAAGCAATCCTCCCTCCTGGGTTTCCCAGAGGCCTAGGATTTCAAGGGGAGCTACTGTGCATCTGGGTTTTAAGTTTAATTACAGATCTTGAAATATTTAAAAATATTTAAGAACTTAAAAGTGTTTTCTACATAGGAGGCAACAGTTACATTTACATAGAGAAATCTTTTAAATGCTAACCTGAATTACTATCATAGGAAGTAAAATCAAAATAATGAAAACTTACTCCCTAAGTGAGAATTTTGCATACACTTGTGAAAGACTGTTAATTCCTCGAAGGACTAATGCACGTATATGGCTACTCCTGACCTGTTGAAATAAAATACAGCTTAAGACTTATGTCACATCCCACTTCTGACACCACTTGTCAGGGCCTGGCTTAAGTAGGTTCAGAACGTAGACCACTAAGCTATCTTGCTCAGGAACAATTTCTCTTAGGTGCCTGAGGGCTCTCGACTTTAGTTTATTGGAGAGAGAGAGTCTTAGAGAGAGTAAAGCAGTCTTAGAATAGATAGACCTTAGTCTTTAGTAGAGCTTGGTAATCTTCAGCAGAGATTCTGCAGGCAGGAGAGGAGACAGAGTCAGAGTAAGCAGGTCCGTGATAGAATGTGCATGCTCCCGACTGCCTTCTCCTCCAGCCTAATATAAGGCTGATCTCATGCCTCTCTCCACTACAGGTGGAGAGACTGCCAATTCAGTACTGCTCTCATCTTGTGAGGTCTCATGCTTGTTAGGAGAGCTAAATTCCTCTCTGTGCCCTTTTCACTAAGGTGTTCCATTATTGAGCTATACAGGTATTTCTTATAACTCTCACTCCTCCTAGCCATAGGCTAAACGGGCTGCTACAGACTTACAGGAAAAAAAAATGCGGAAAGAGAATTTAAGGGATATAGATGGCATTCCAACACTAATTTAGACCCTATGTTTTCTTCATATGCTACTTTGAAATGGACCAATAAAACAGCCACAGACATTTTGCTTTATTTGAAAGCTAAGTTGTATTTCTTACACATTACTCAGAAGGATAAGAAATAGAGATCTACTAAATAATCTAATGTAAGGGAATTCTTAGTTCCCAAAACTTCAATTCAGAATCATAAACATTCCTTAAAACAAAGAGAAGTATAGAAGAAGCCCAAGTGCCCATCGACCCATGAATGGATTAATAAATTGTGGTATATGTATACCATGGAATATTATGCAGCCTTAAAAAAGACGAAGACTTTACCTCTTTTACATTTACGTGGATGGAATTGGAACATATCCTACTTAGTAAAGTATCTCAAGAATGGAAGAAAAAATATCCCATGTACTCAGTACTATTATGAAACCAATTTACAATCACTCACGCTTTCATATGAAGAATAGATCACAACGATGGCCCAAGATGAAGGAGGGAGGAGGGGGAATGGTGGGATCACATGCAAGGGTACATGTTGGATCTATTAGGATAGAGTATAAATGTCTTTTTTTGTTTGTTTGTTTGAGATAGATTCTCAAGCTGTCACCCTGGATAGAGTGCTGTAGCATCACAGCTGACAGCAATTCCTGGGCTCAAGCAATTCTCCTGCCTCCACCTCCCAAGTAGCTGGGACCACAGGAGCCTGCACAACACCCAGCTATTGTTTGGCTCCAGCCGTCATTGTTGTTTGGTGGCCCTGGGCTGGATTCGAACCTGCCAGCTCAGGGGTATGTGGCTGGCACCTTAGTCATTTAAAGTCTTAACACAATAACTAAGTAAATGAGATGAGGTATATATTAACCAGTGTGATGGAAGCACATAATTCTAACCATAGAATGTAAGCATAATTATATATGAAATCAGCACATTGTACCTCATAAATGCGCTAATGTACAGATGATCTATGTGTTTACGATTTAGTAAGAAAAAAAAAAAACGAGTTCCTGAGGCTTACTAGACAAAAGGATAATTGAAAATATACTGACATTTTATCCACTCCAATGGCCTCTGGAGACATTTAAACAGCTGCTCACTACCTCTTTAGTCACGGGTCTACAATGTAGTCCATAGCCACCACTGAATTATCCATCAGGGCAATGCAATATGAAAGGTATTCTCCACAAATATTAGTAAAACTTTAGCCCTTGAGTTCAACAAGTAAATTCACTTTGTCCCATTTTGACAGAAACACAGTTTGGATAAAAATGTAAAATAGTGTAAAGAGGATTCAACTCTCCTATATAAAGGATAGACTACTGACACATGGCTAATCTTTAAAATGAAAGCTATAAAATATCTGTTAGCATCAATGTCTATGTTTATACATGTTTATATGTTATGTATACTTGAGTTTTTCTACCTCTGGATTACTAATTTATAAAATCTCTTAAGGAACTTCTATTTAAATTGGTTTAGAGATAAATCATACTTTATACTAAGTATTCTTAAAATTCCCAAATATATAGAAACAAGCTCAAGTGTCTTTCAAATTTACATGACTAGGGTGCATCTTTGGTAAATAAGATTAGTTTACAATTTTGGGTTTAAATAAAACAGCTGTGATTTCTGATTAATAAATGTTAAGTAGATGAGCATGCAAAAAAAAAAAAAACAGAAGTAACAAAACATGGCAATCGAGGGGAGTATATTAAATATATGGTTCTCTTAGATCAACAACAAAAAATCCTAGAAATAAAAGTTTTAGCATTGACCCAATTTTTGTTTAGTAAAGATTACTTTAAAAAAATACTATCACATTTTTATTGATTGGTTTCATTCATTGTTCCATTCAATATTGATTTATTTTGTATTGTGTTAAGAACACTAATAACAGATTTATAGCTGATACTTTTTTTTTTTTATTGTCTTGTGCTGGGTGAAAAGTTTTTATTTATTTATTTATTTATTTATTTTTTATTGTTGGGGATTCATTGAGGGTACAAGAAACCATGTTACATTGATTGCATTTGTTGGGTAAAGACCCTCTTACAATTGTATTTTGCCCCCAAAAGGTGTGGCACACACCAAGACCCCACCCCCTCTCTCCTTCCCTCTCTCTGCTCTTCCTTTGCCCACTCCTCCCTCATTCTTTCTCTCTCTGTTCTCCCCTTCCCTCACCCCTACCTTGTCAATAAATGTCACTAATTGTTCTCATATTCAAACTTGAGTACATGGGATTCATGCTTCTCCATTCTTGTGATGCTTTACTAAAATAATGTGTTCCACTTCCATCCAGCACAATGTTGTACAATGTGTTTCTAGAACTTTGCCATCTTTCATAACTAAAACTTTATACTCCCCTAAATAGTGAATCCCCATTTCCCTAACCCCTGACCATAAGTATTCTACATTTTGCGTCTGTTGAGTTTGACTATTTTGGATACCTTTTATAAATGAAATCAAGTGTCATCTGTCTTTCTGTGCCCGGTTTACTTCCCTTACCACAAGTTTTTCAAGGCTCATCTATGATGTCATAAATGGCGGAATTTCCAGTGCCACATTTTCTTTAACTACTCATCTGTTGTTGAACACTTAGGTTGTTTCCACATCTTGGCTATTGTCAATGATGCCACAATGATCATGGGAGGGCAAATATCACTTTGAAATCATGATTCAATTCTTTTAGATAAATATCTAGAAGTAGGAATGATAAATCATATGGCACTTCTATCTTTTTTTTTTTTTTTAAGAACCTCCACACTGTTTTACGTAGCAGCATACCATTTTGTATTCCCACCAAGAACATGTAAGAGTTTCAATCTATCTACATGCTTGCCAAAACTTTTTCTCTTTTGGATAACAGCCAGCCTAACAGGTGAGAAGATATTGAACCCATACAGTTACTGAGTGCTTCTGCACTGAGGCATTTGCCTCAACTGTATTTTTATTGTACTTTTGGGAGATTTACTATCTTCTAATTTATCTGTCAACATTTATTACATCTTTCCTATTTTTAATTTCTGAGAGCTCTTCTTTAATCTCTGAATTTCCTTTCTATAGAATCCTATTATTATATTATGGTCTCTCTTTTAATATTTTTTACATGTAGGTATTACATACATAGACAAATGCTGTTATTTATTTATTTATTTAGAAACAGAGTCTTACTATGTTGCCCTCGGTAGAGTGTCATGGCGTCTCAGCTCACGGCAACATCCACCTCTTGGGCTTAGGAGATTCCCTTACCTAAGCCTCCCGAGTAGCTGGGACTACAGGCGCTGGCCACAATGCCCAGCTATTTTTTTTGTTGCAGTTTGGCCAGGACTGGGTTCGAACCTGCCACCCTCAATATATGGGGCCAGCACGCTTCTGACCCAAAGGCACCACCCAATGCTGTTATTTTTTGTAAATTACCTCTTCATGTTGTTTGCCTATGTTTCTACTGGAGTGGTATATTAGTCTGTTCTTGCACTGCTCTAAAATAATACTCAAAGCTGAGTAATTCGTAAAGAGGCTTATTTGGCTCAGAGTTCTGCAGGTGATACACAATGTATGGTGTCAGCACCTGCTTCTGGTAAGAGTCAAGCAGAAGACAAAGACATGGCCAGAGAAGCAACAAGAGAGAGAAGGGAGTGCCAGGCTCTTTTTAAACGACCACCTTTGTTGTGAACAAGTACAAGAAGAGTTAATTCATTACTTTATGGCGGGCCCCAAACAATTCATGAAGTATCTACCCAAGACCCAAACACTTCCCACCTCCAACACTAAAGGTTGAATTTCGACATTAGATTTGGAGGAGACGAACATCCAAACTCTATCACTCATTATTCATTCAATGATGACTTGATGGTCTTATTAATTAGAAAGAATTTTTTATATGTGAAGGGCATTAATCCTTGACATGTTACAGTCTTTTTTTCTGTTACCTTGTTCTTAAAGCAATGTTGAAAGATGTTAGTGAACATTAAAGATTATACTTTGAGAGATTGGAGCAAGATGGCAGACGAGTAACAGCTTCATTCCGGCTGGGTGCGGTGAGACTGGGGAGAGAGGACTTCAGGCATCTCTGCCAGGCAGGATCTGCCCGGAAACCTCCTTTTGGGGACACAGGGAGACAGCGTGAGGCTTCTGGACACCCTGAGGAAGGCTAAGGCGGCGGAGATTGGGCAAGTGGTTGCGTCTGTTCATTCGGTCTGATCCTGTCGGCGGCTGTGGGTGGGGCAGCGTGGAACTGCGGGCTGGAGGGGCCTTGCCTGTGAGCCGTTTGGGTTTCTGTTGGAATTGGCACTTGGGTGAACTGCCTTGGGAGAACTTGGGCAAGAGTGTGGGGTTTTTTGAGTGTTGTCTGGGGCCCCAGACTGGGCCACCAAGCCAGACAGAGCCGCCAGTGTTTGGTGGTGGGCTGTGTGGAGCCATTGTGGGAGAACGGCCCTGGCAAGCTCCACCTTCAGGGTTGCAGAACAGGAATTGGGCTGGAGCGAGTAATCTAGTGACTGAGCAGCCTAAAGGCAGGGACTGAGACGCCTTGCAGCCTTAGCCCTCAGGGCCATAGGGTGAGACCAGTTTTGGTACACTGGGTAACTGGATAGCCACTCAAGGAGTGATCCCAACCACAGCGCTTTCCTGGGAAAGCTTCGGCATAGCCCAAGTTAGCAATTCAAAGTGTCTTCTAGGCAGGCAGAGGAGGATTTAAGCTCTCCACCCTGCAGGGTTTGAGAAATCATTAGAAACACAGGGTCACTCCCTACAAAGATCCAGTAACAACAGAGTGATTCTGCCAGGGTCTGATAAGGGAGAGACACCTCCCCAACTCTGAGGAAGGTCATAGGCAATAGTGAAAAATAATCATGAGGTGGAATCAACAGAAAAACTCTGGCAATATGAATAACCAGAGTAGATCAACTCCCCCAAGGAATGACAAGGTAGATGAAG
>CAUYON010149528.1:0-11251 GCA_963573935.1 Arctocebus calabarensis
TTTCTTTGATCTCAGTGGTAGAAATTGGTCTGTTCAAGACATCTATTTCATCTGGGCTAAGTCTAGGTAGAGGGTATGATTCCAATATTGATCCATTTCCTTGACATTGTCAAATTTCTGGGCATAAAGTTTCTGGTAGTATTCAAAGATAATCTCTTGTATTTCCTTGGGATCAGTCATTATTTCCCCTTTATCATTTCTGATTGAAGTTACTAGAGACTTTACTTTTTTATTTCTAGTTAGTCTAGCCAAAGGCTTATCTATTTTATTTATTTTTTCAAAAAACCAACTCCTTATTTCATTACTTTTCTGAATGATTCTTTTGTTTTCAATTTCATTGATCTCTGATTTAATTTTGGATATTTCTTTTCTTCTGCTGGATTTAGGCTTAGATTGTTCTTTTTCCAACTCTATCAGATGGCTTATGAGTTTGTTGATACGCTCTCTTTCTGTTTTTCAAATGTAGGCTTCTAAAGCAATAAATTTTCCTCTCAGGACTGCTTTTGCTGTATCCCATAGGTTTTGGTAGTTTGTGTCTACATTGTTATACTCAAGGAAGTTAATGATTTCCTTTTTTATTTCTTGCTGCACCCAAGTGTCATTCAGCATAAGGTTGTTTAACCTCCACACCTTTGTGTGAAGTTGAGCATTTCTGTTGGAGTTGAGTTCCACTTTTAAAGCCTTGTGGTCTGAAAAGATGCAAGGTAGAATTTCAATTCTTTTGATTCTGCTGAGGTTTGTTTTGGGTCCTAGGATGTGGCCAATTTTGGAGAATGTTCCATGGAACACTGAGAAGAATGTATATTCTATATCTTTTGGATGGAGCATTCTATATACATCTATCAAGCACAGTTGTTCTAAAGTCTCATTTAGATCTCTAATATCTTTATTTAATTTCTGTTTAGAGGATCTGTCCAGCTCTGACAGAGGGATATTTAAGTCCCCTGTTATTATGCTGTTATGGGATATTTATTGCTCAAACTAAGCAAGGTCTGTTTCATGAATCTGAGAGCATTTAAATTAGGTGCATAAATATTTAAAATTGAAATGTCTTCTTGTTATATTTTTCCCTTAACCAATATAAAGTGACCATCATTACCTTTTTTGACTTTAGTTGCTTTAAATCCACATGTATCTGAGAATAAGATTGCAACTCCTCTTTTTTTCTGAGTTCCTTTTGACTGAAAAATTGACTTCCAACCCTTAACTCTGAGTTTAATTTGTCTTTTGATGTGAGATGAGTTTCCGGCAGACAACAGATAGAAGGCTTGTGTTTTTTAATCCAATCAGTCAATCTATGCCTCTTCAGTGGGGAATTCAAGCCGTTGACATTTATTGAGATAATTGATAAAGGTGATAGCGTTCTATTCATCTTATTTTGTGAAAGTCTGTTGGTTAGTTTTGTCTTTTTCCTCTTTGAGGAAACTGGGTTCTGTCCTATAATTTTCTAGGTGTTTACTTTGCTGAATGTCCATTGTGATAGTCAGTATGTAGGAGAGGTTGAAATATTTCCTGTAAAACTGGTCTTGTTGTGACAAATTTCCTCAATGTTTGTGTATCAAGAAAAGATTTGATTTCTCCATCAATTTTAAAGCTTAGCTTGGCGGGGTATAGAATTCTGGGCTGGAAATTGTTCTGTTTAAGTAGGTTAAAGATAGATGACCATTGTCTTCTGGCTTGAAAAGTTTCATTAGAGAAGTCTGTGGTCACCTTAAAAGGTTTGCCCCTGTAAGTCTGTTGGCACTTACTCCTGGCATCTTGCAAGATCTCTTCTTTTGTCTTAACTTTAGATAAAGTCATCACAATATGCCTTGAAGAAGTTCTATTTGTGTTGAAGTGATCAGGGGACCAATATCCCTCTGAGAGGATTATGTCAGAATCTTTGATGATATTTGGGAAACTTACATTTACAATATTCTCCAGAATGGCTTCCATTTTTCTGGCGCATTCTTCTTCTCCTTCAGGGATACCTATAACTCATATGTTTGAATGCTTCATAAAGTCCCATAATTCTGTCAGTGAACGTCCTACTTTCTCCCTCTTCTTTTCGGCCTCTTTAACTATCTGAGTTATCTCAAGAGCCTTATCCTCTACCTTGGAGATTCTTTCTTCTGCATGGTCTAATCGGTTGTTAATACTTTCTATTGCATCCTTAAGTTCCCTAATTGACTGCTTTAGCTCCTTCAGCTCTGCTATATTCTTTTTATATTCTTCATATCATTCATCTCTTATTTGATTCTGTTTTTGAATTTCCTTTTGGTTATTATCCACTTTCTCAACAATTTCATTGCTTTTTTATTGTTTTCCACTTTCTCAGCAATTTCCTTTATGGTTTTCATTATCTGAACTTTAAATTCCCCTTCTGTCATTTCTAACATTTGTTTATAGGAGGAATCTTCTGTGGTAGCTATCTCACAATCCCTAGAAGAGGTTACTCTAGCCTGGGATTTCATATTGCCAGAATTTTTCTGCTGATTCTTCTTCATGAGTGCTTTCTTGTATCTGTTTCCTTACCTTAATTTTCCTTTCACTTCTTTTTGCTTTTTAAGTTACTGTGGTGCTGGCCAAACGTTTTAATGAGTCCTTCTGGTGCAAGACCAGAAGGATGAAAAAATTAAAGAGCAAGAAAGGAAAAAGGATTTAAAGATGAGAGAAAGGAAAAAAAGAGAGAGAGAGAGAAAGAAGAGGGAGTGAATAAAAAGAAATATTGACAAAAAGAAGAGAGGCACTGAAAGAGAGAAACAGGAGAAATATAGGTGTGTAGGGTACTAGGGCTCAACCTTAGAGACCTCCCTACCTCTGGGGGTGCTGGGTTGGGTGATTCCCTTGAGGTCAACAACTCTTAGCCAGCCAGCTCAGACACAGTACCCCACCTCCACCAGGTAGAGAGGAAAGACAAAAATACTGTAAATCAAACTGAAAGAAATAAACAAAAACCCTTATGAGGTAGAATTAGGGGGGAAAAATAATAGGAACAAAAAAAGATTAAAAAATAGGGACAAAAACACTAGCAAGAGCAAAATTCTATTCATTGAAAAAGGCAAAAATTGTATTTAAACTAGAATGGTGAAAAAAATGTCAAGGAAAAATGTTAAAATTAAAAAGACAAAAAAACAAAAACCTCACAACCAACAAACCAAGCAGTATATATAGCTTTCTAAGTATTGGCCGGGTAACCGGTGATCTTCTGAGGTATGAGATGTTAATCACAATGTGATACAGCTGTACAAGGTGGGAGCTAGAGGCCTCTGCTGATTACTCAGACCCTGTAGGTTTGGGAGCCCAAATAACTCCTCAGCCCACTCAAAAGACACTTCAAGCCATAAACCTTGGCCAAGCAGAAGCTTTCCAGTGACAGCACTTATCCCTGGGATCTCTCCTGGCATGGCTGCCTGCTTATCCAGTGCGCCAAATTCAGTCTCCCCCTTCGTCCCTGAGGGCCACAGCTGTCAATGTGCCAAACATTTGGATCTCCGCTCTTGCCCAGCGTCTCAATCCCCACTTTGGGCAGCTTAGTCACTAGATTACTCGCCCCAGGTCTCCCAAATCCCGGAGCTGCTACACGCAGGGGCAGCCCACAGCTGAACGATATTAGCTCCTTTCCGGCTCAGAGGCTCAGTCTGGGGCCCCAGAGAACACCCAAAGTCATCCACACACTGGCCCAAGATCTCCCAAGGCAGTTCAATCGAGTGTCCAAGTCCAAAAGAAGCCAAGACAGCCCCCAGGTAAGGCTTTTCCTGCTTGAAATCTTGCCGTTGCTGTGGTTACAGCTGCAGGCAGCCTCCGACCAAACAAACGCACCCACTACTTGCCAGTTTTCCAGCGCTTCTGTCCTCCTTGTGGGGTCCAGAAGTCTCTCACTGACCTCTTACATCAGGAAAGGGAAGCCTCTGGGTGAAACCCACCTGCCAGAGATGCCTGGGGTCCTCTCTTCCCACTCTCACTGCATCCAGCTGCACAGAAACTGCTACTGGGCCTCCATCTTTCTCCGGCATCCCAGAAATGGTAAATAATTGTTTTAAACTGCAGGTGTTGCAGTATATTGTGAATTTCTGTTACAATGAGAATTTCATGCAAAAGAGTTCTTTTGCCCCAATCTTTCTATTTTTTCATTCCCTTTTTCTAAGGGCATTGCATTTATTTTTATTTTTATTTATTTATTTATTTTATTTTATTGCAGTTTTTGGCTGGGGCCTGTGCCCTACTCCTTTGAGCCACAGGCACCACGCCAATTGTTGGGATTTTTCTTTTTTTTGGTAGATACAGAGTCTCACTTTATCACCCTTGGTAGAGTGCCGTGGCGTCACACAGCTCACAGCAACCTCCAACTCCTGGATTTAGGCCATTCTCTTGCCTCAGCCTCCCGAGTAGCTGGGACTATAGGTGCCTGCCACAACGCCCGGCTATTTTTTTTGTTTTGTTTTGTAGTTTGTAGTTTGGCTGAGGCCAGGTTTGAACCTGCCACCTTCAGTACATGGGGCCGGTGCCCTACTCGATGAGCCACAGGCACCACCCAGCATTGTATTTAAATGGAACTGTAGCCCAATAATAATTTTGTGTGCAGTAAATATTTTTAATATTCTCCTTACATTATGAATCAAGAGAAAAATGGCTTCTTTTTAGGAACAGTAAACAAACTCATGATAATAAACTGTACGAGCCTTTTTTTCCTTATTTCACTTCTTTCACAAATGGAAATCATGAAGTTGGTAAGATAAACTCTTTCTAGGAGCACCATAATTACTGAACTTGGAAATGCAGGGATTCAGTTGCAATTGGATGAAGGCCGTATAGTCTATGACTTTATGAGTTTGATCCAGGTCATGGACAGTTGATGAGTATTATAATGTCAGTTCTTTTGTTTTCCAGCAGTGTGACATCAGTCAAGTGGGTCTCCATATGCTTTTCTGCCTCCACTTGCATGTAAAGGTGTGAACATACCAGGTATGGAAAATAGTTTACTTGTGTCAACTCCAAATGAATGACAGAGGCTACCCAGAGTTCTGTTTTAATAAGAATTAAGAGATTATGTACGGCTGTGGCTCAAGGAGTAGGTTGCCAGCCCCATATACCGGAGATGGCGGCTTCAAACCCAGGCTGAGCCAAAAACTGCAACCAAAAAAAAGAAAAAGAAAAAAGAAATTGCTGATGGCTCAGCACCCATGGCACAGTGGTTACAGTGCCAGCCACATAGACCGAGGCTGGTGGGTTCAAACCCAGCCCAGGCCTGCTAAACAATGACAACTACAACAAAAAATAGCTGGGCATTGTGATGGGCCCCTGTAGTCCCAGATTCTTGGGAGGCTGAGGCAAGAGAATCGCTTAAGGCCAGGAGTTTGAGGTTACTGTGAGCTGTGACACCACGGCCCTCTGCTGAGGGTGACATAGTAAGACTCTGTCTCAGAAAAAAAGAAAAAAAGAAATTGCTGAGATTGATTAGTTATGTCTGCTGTTGGCAGAAACTAGAAAAGTGCTTATCCTTACTTCATGTATTGTGTTTGCCAACCCTAGATTAGATTAATTGGAAAATTACTTTCAGGCTCTACATTATTTTATTTCAGCCTGTGATTTTTATTTTTCTAGTTTGGACAAGTCAGTAAAACTCCATTCTTTTCTTTGCTTTTTCCACCGTGCATTTCGTAGATTATAGATCTTTTTAAAAGAAAAACTTTCATAGTTCTATTACCCATTTAAAGGAAGAAAAGTTCTGCTGAATAGCATTTTTTAATGAACCAAACAAGCTCATTTTTATGGAACATTCAATAAAGAATGTTTAATATACAAATTTAAAATTTTCCCCCATTGACTTTAGTGTATTTAATTAATCTTTTAAAAAAGACATAGATCATAGTTAAAGAAACCAAGACTAATACAAAGGGGGAAGTGTTAGTTATGGCATACTTCTCTCAATGGATAGACTTCCAGGATCTGTGGTAAGAGGTTGACTTTAACTATCATGAATAGAATTTCCTAAGGGTCTCGGTTCTTTTTCTTTTCTTTTAATCATGACAAGCTATGATACTTAGAAACTGGCTTATTTGACGTCATTTTGTGAGAAAAAATTTTTTTAATGAAGCTAGGTTCTTACTTTGATATCTTACTCCAAGCTTTGTTCTAAGGTGATACATATGACTGCCTTTATGTTTCCCATCTTCAGAGCCAATAGCTCCAGCCCTTTAGAGATTTTCTTCCAGGCATATACGTACAGCTAGTGTGTAGGGATAAATAAATAAAATGTGAAAATAGAAATAATTTTTTTTTTTTTTGTAGAGACAGAGTCTCACTTTATTGCCCACAGTAGAGTGCCCTGGCATCACACAGCTCACAGCAACTTCCAACTCCTGGGCTTAGGCGATTCTCCTACCTCAGTCTCCCAAGCAGCTGGAACTACAGGTGCCCGCCACAACGCCTGGCTATTTTTCTGTTTTGCAATTCGCCCAAGGCCGGGTTTGAACCCGCCACCTTCGAGTTATGGGACTGGTGCCCTACTCGATGAGCCACAGGCGCCGCCCTAAAAATTTGAAGATATGATTTATATTTTCTGATTTTCCAACATATATGTACTTTTAAATAAGAAAATGCACAAGAATTAATGCAATGACAATAATTCAAACATCTAAATACAAGGTATGTCCCCTTCCTTGAAGATCTCACCTGCTATCAGTTATTGCTAAGTGAACCCCCGTGTTTCTTATCAAGGCTGAATTTATTTCAAGATGAAGAAGTAGTGATGCTTGGTATGGTTAGACTAGCCATATCTGTCTGACAGGAACCCTTGCCAGTTCATTCTACTGTCTCTACATCATGTGTTAATGTTTTAAATAATTTAAATTTTAAATAATGAAATGTTTATATTTAAATTTAAATAATTAAATTTTAAATAATTGCTCATTCTAATTATTCCAGCTAGGAGTTTATCTGTTCCTCTTATAATTCCTAGGGAAAACATAGTTCCTTCACCTCCAGCAGTGGCAGCCCAGTGCACTTTGAGCACTCTTTCTATGTGTGTGGCCTCATCTTCCTCATGTGCCCACGTCCCTCAGACAGAACGCGTGGAACTTTCTTTCCCACCACCTTGTAGCTGGGCATGGGCATGTGACTGTGCTTACCTGAGAGCTGGGCATGGGCATCACTGTACTTACCTGAGACTGGCATTAATTTGAGGGAAGGGCTCTGTGGAATCTGTTTTGCTGTTGGGGTATGCCCCAGGCATCCAGGCGTGGAGGATCACAGTGGTTGCGACATTGGAGCCAAGCAGAAGTGACAAGATGGTGGTTGCCAGGCCACATGGATGTACCTGGCAGCTGTGCCAACAGGAGCCTCTACAGCCCGGTGTCAGCATGACTGCTCATGGTGTTTTGCTAATCGGGTCAGTTTTTGACAAGCTTTTTGATATTTTATCTGGAAGGCCTGGTTCTCCAGATATCCAGAAATTCCACAAACTACACAAGAGTTTTTCAATAGACTGTTCTTGGACTTGATCTTTTGAGTTAAAATGAGTTCAAATGCTTGAAATTAAAAAACTTGGCAAATACGCTGTTCCTCCAGTAGAACATTCTTTCTACAAAATTTTTGCCAGGAACCTCTGCATTCTCCTCTGGAATAATCAACAGGAAGGTTAAGAGAAACTTAACCTTGGTTGTATGTGGAATCTAAAAATGTCAAATGCATAGAAGGAGAAAGTAGAGAAGCGGTTATTGGGGTGGTAGCGAAGAATGCATAAATTCTAGAATTCTAATGCAGAACATAGTGAGTGTAGTTGAGAATACTGTATTACATACTTGAAATTTGCGAGGGGAGTAGATCGTAACTGTTTTTACCACGTGCCTGGGCGCACAAACACTGATGGTAACTTTGTGAAGGCATGTTAATTTGCCTGACTGTAGTGACCAGTTCAATATGTAGTAAATAAATAAATTAGTAGAAAGGGGGGAATGAAGGAAAAACCATGGCAATGTAGTTACGTTAGATTTTCACTGAGCCTGACTTGGAAATTTAGCATACAGTTACTTAGAAACCTACCACATGTGGCCCTGAGCTGATATGGCAAGACACAGGAGGTTGTGGTAGAGAATATAAAGATAAGCAACCCAAACTCCATAGCTTCAATTTAAAATAATTCTGCGTAGAATTATCATAATTACTCTAGCAATTCCCAGTAGTCTTTAAAAAAAAAAAAATGCAGCTTCAAGTCTCCTGCTGATATGCCTTTATTTTACTTCTTAAACAGTTGTATTTGTTTTTGTTGTGCATTTAAAAAACGTATTTCCTAAATACATCAATGGATGAATGGAAAAATAAAACAAAATGTGACATGCACTCAACAAAATGGAATACCATTCCGTCTTTTAAATGAAGGAGATTTTTGACACATGTTGCAACACGGATGTACCTTGAAACCATGCTAAGGACAAACTGTGTAATTCCAATTCTAGGCAGTCCCTAGAGTGGTCAAATTCATAGAGACAGAAAATAGAATGGTGTTACCAGGAGCTAAGAGGAGGGGAGAATGGCAAGTTATTGTTTAGTGGATGCACAGAATGTTTGAAAAGGCAAAAAAAAAAAAAGTTCTAGAAATGGATAGTGTTGATGGTTGCACGAAAGTGTGAATCTACTTAATGCGGGGGAACTGTACACTTAAATGATTAAAATGATGAATTGTATGCTATTCATTTCTTTTTTTTACCACGACTAAAATGCTTTTAAACGAAACAGAGTATATGCTTCTAGGAACAGGACTAGGAAACTGGCTTCTCATAATCACTAAGAAAATTCCACCTGCGAGACAACAGGGACACGAATGAGAGAGCAGAGGCCTCGGAGTCACGGAGCTGGGTCCTTGCTTGCTGCCAGCTCTGGCCTTAGCTAGCTATGTAAACTCTGCTTGGTCTTGCCAAACTCAGTTTCTTTATCACGTGGATATGAAGGGAGAGGGGCATTTCACATCTACGGAGCTCTGATTCCTATTTAACTGCCGATTTAGAACCAAGTCATCCTTGACTTCAAACATTCAACTCCTCTGCGGGCGAATAAACAGATCTTCAGGAAATTATACTTGTCTCCCAGAGAAATGGTTTCTTTAAGTAGGTTCTCACAGAGCAAATGCAAGCACCACCAGGGTAGGCTTTTGAGAATGCTGAGCATTTCCTGTACTCACAATCCTTCCCTCTTAGAAACTGTCTATAATGTAGAAATTCAGGTCCCATCCAGATTTAGAAATGCAATTCTTCAGTTACCTGATAAAACTCAGAGGAAAATAAATTATGCTTATTGTATTTTGAATCTTATAATACTAATGAATTTAAAGCTAGATTTCATTTTTATAGAGTTATTTTAGAAAGTTAAATTTTCTAATCTATTGCTTGATGTTGAGTCTTAAAACCTTCAGGTAATGCAAGCATGATCATTTCTGCCTATGAAAGTCCTATTACAGAGTCTCTAAGAACCTACCCATGTGCTCCTTACACAACAGTGACTATCAAGGCAGTATTTGTTGGTCCAGAACTTCCCTAGGCAGATCAAACAGTTTAATACAGAACTGGCATTTAAATCGCAAGCTCCAGCTGCCAGCTAAGCAGTTGAGCACACTCAGTAGGCCCGCAGATAGAGAAAGCTTTCAAGGCCAGTCTCAATATAATCTCTGGGAACCAACTGCCGAAGACTATGTCAGTTGTAGGAGAAGTTGGTCTCAAGGAAATGTGTATTGTTCATGAAAATGCCACGACACCAGTAGGAAACACAAACATAGACTCAAAAGAAGCAGGGAACTGCAGACTGAATAAACAGTCCACGCAAACCCACTTTCCTAGGAAATGTATATCTAGACTGAAAAGTTCTAGTGCAGCCTTATCTGTCATTTACCTCTTTAAGATAGATGAGTTTGGGGTGACATTTGCTCTTGCGCCCCACAGGAGGCTGCCAACTATTATCATAGATCATCCACTAGAGGGTGACAACCACATGTGCTTAGGGACGAATGGCCGGTTCATTTGATAGACTCAGGGCACATTCTAAAGCCCTTGAAGAGACTTTCTTGAGCTCAATAGCCTAACTGGTTGGACTTTCACTTCTGGAGTCTTTCAGATAGAGGAAAAAGGCAGGGAGTATGAATTTTTTCCCACACTTATGGACTAGCTTGTACCTCCTTTTCAGACATAGTTAAGAAAAATGTCTAAATACAGATTTTATTTGTTTGTTTGTTTTTAAGCAGAAAAAACATTTCTCACCACCAATTCAGATGGTGGGCGAGTATATTCATGGCTGAGACTTTTCCCCCTGTAACTGTTAAGGATCTTTGGGACAGTTTTGGGAAGCAGTTTCAGTGGGTTCTTGGGTTTTTCCAACTGTAAAAGGTGGGCTATTAGAATGAAATTCTTATAGCAAAATAAAGGAATATGGAAGCTTTTATTAGTAGGTTTCGTGTCCTTCTGGGATAATTAGTGCAGATTGTACCTTAACCTACTAACTAACATGCATGAGGAAAGTTGGTGGGTCTCGAATCTCGGATCATGGACATGAGAAATAGTAGTCATGTAATGAACACCCAGACAGTAGGCCCAAACCCAAGCACACCCTCCAATAACTTTTAAACAGCTCCAATGTATTCTAATTTAGGCTTCTCCCCAGTTCTTTGTAGAGCTCTGAGTCTATTCCCTACTATTGCAGAAAAATGTTTCAACTTGTAGAAGAGGACTTGGGAAACCAGGACTTTTCACTTCACATATTAAGAAGGTTAAACCTTTTGTACACTACTCCAATAAAAATATTGGGTACTCCTTTTTTTTTTAAAGAAAAAAAAAGAAACAATGCTTTTTTCTATTTTTTAATTAAATCATAGCTGTGTACATTAATGCAATCAAGGGGTACAATGTGCTGGTTTCATACACAATCTGAAATATTTTCATCAAACTGTTTAACATAGCCTTCATGGCTTTAATAACAGGCTTGAACACAAGCTCCTGTGTTAGCTGCTTAGAACTCTTCCCAGTGCTTCACTTAGAGCTATGTACCTATCTCCGGTTAGCATAAAATTATTATTTGAAGGGTCAGGAGAAAACTTCTCAATATGGATCAAAAATGTTTTCATATAGTAAACGAGAAAATCTCATGAACGGTATGTCAATCAGGTTGATAAAATATCTCAGATTGCATGTGAAGCCCCCACACTGTACCCCATGGTTGAACTAATGTACACAGCTATGATTCAAAAAAATAAAATAAAATATTATAAAAAATAAATAAATAAATAAAT
>CAUYON010149535.1:0-23875 GCA_963573935.1 Arctocebus calabarensis
AGACCTCAGGGTGAGAGTGGAGGGGAGTGCCGGGAGTTCCAACTTGCAGGTAGAGAATATATACAGTTTTATACAGCTTTATGCCTGGCAGGAGAGTGCTGTGGCACAGGGGAAGGAGGTCCGGTTTTTAGAGGGTCTCTCCCTTGGGGTAGAGTGAACTCTGCTTGCTTGTTTGTATGGAGGTATGGCGTATACTGCAAGCTGTTCTCTTGGGGGAGGGGACTCCCGTCTGCTTAGTGATGTGCTCTGTACCTTTTATTTGTATCCTTGGGGTTGCAGGTCGCTCCAGCAGGGTTGATGTGCGTTCCTCGACCTTGTCTCTTGGCTCAGCTCCAAATCATTGGCTTTCTCGCTAAATTTCTGTCCTTTAACTCTCCTTCTGGACAGGGGCATCTGCAAAAAGCTGGCTACAGACCGCCATCTTGGCTCCTCCAATACGTGTTGCTTTTAAATAACATTCAGTTAAACATTTTGAATGATAAAAGCCTTTCAAAATGTATTCACCCTCTTTATAATCTTGGATATCAATTAGTATTTTACATTAGCAATTATTATAGCAATGGGTAAGTGAATAGGACTTAACCGTGAAGTAATTATTGACTGGAAGAGCTCTATGTCCACTTCTTATCTGATACCTGGATGTCTATACCTGTATAAGTCTGCGATACAAATATGGTAGGCAAGCAGATGACTAAGGCAACCTCAAAGATTATTCCCCAACACTAGAGTCATCTGTTTACTGGAAAATAGAAGTTAGTTTAGAGAGGGTTGACAGAACAGGTACGAATCCAATGGTCAGCAAAAAGGAGTCAGGCATCCCACTGGGAATGGAAGTCTCATCGTATCCTACACGGATGGATGCATGAACCCTACTGGAGGTGCACAGGAATCAAATAGAAACCGTTACATACAGCGAAGTCCATGCTAACCATTAAGAACTAGATATTTGCTCCCCACTAATGCCATGACAACACATGTCATGGGAGCAAGGAATAAAATGTCTCCCAGGGGTCAAGCACAAAGGGAGAGAAATGACATACTGCATACTGTCACCGTCTGGTGAAATAAACTTTCCTATGGTATAAACTTCATTTCTATGAAGATGAATCCAAACTCTCTCCAGTTGTAAGCCATTATTTCCCTGGATTCCAAATGAAATGACACCACATGTGCCTTCAAGGAATAAAATGTCTCCCAGGGGTCAAGCACAAAGGGAGAGATATCCTAAATTAACCACCCATTAAACCTGAAATAACTGCAAAATTCTATAACGTATTAGCCAGAGTAAGTTTTCCTTAAAAACAAATGGGTGTTTGAGATGTTAATTAAGTTTAATTATGAAAAAAGTAAATACTTTTTTTAAACTGATCTAGATGTTTTTTAATGGAAGAATTTATACCCACTAGCCTTTTTACTCTTTTTCTGCTCAACTTTTACCGGAACCCATTCCACTAATACTGCATCTTGTCACCCTTTGGTGACATAAACTTTCCTATAGTATAAACTTCACTTCTATGAAGATGAATCCAAACTCTCTCCAGTTGTAGGCCATCATTTCCCTGGATTCCAAATGAAGTTTCTAGCACTTTTTTAAGCACCTGAAGATCTCTCATAGGATGAAGAGATCCTATTTTCATCCTTGAAGCTGGGCTGTATTCTCCTTGGCCAGGTGAGACTCAGAGGCAGTATTTTCCCTAGAACTTCCACCCTTTTGCTCATGGTCATATATACTTGCACATTCTCCTAGGATCTAGATTTCTCACTTCATACTCTGGATTTGGCATGATCAAAATGGTGCCACCCCTTGGCACCCTGCACTTCAGTTTTGTACCCCAAATTCCTGCATAGTTTTTCCTTTTGTACATCATTGCCTCAAGCGACAATTTGCCTTTCCCAGTGTGTACCAAGTGCCAGCTGAGAGATAGAAAATTCTGACTATCATGGCCCCTATGTGTGCAATTCTCATACATCCTTTCTTAGAATTATCTTCAAATCTTTCCTCCTGAGAAACATCTGGGTCTCTCCCTCCTTCTCTGTTTTCACACCCACTTGGTGGCTAAGTGCTCTTAATTCTGTGTTCACACTGTCTTTAACATTGATTTCCTCATTTAAATTCTCATTGCAATCACCTTCAGGCTTGCAGATAACTGAAGTGACATCCTAACTGGTTGCCCTACAATCAAGTCTCCACCATGAAGACTTGCTAATACATTGCTGTCAGAATAATCTTCCTAACCCTCCTTTATTCACTCTTAATCTTATTCCACAAAAGACTTATGTCAAAAATCAAAACAAAAGAACATTACTTCCTTCCATCAGTTTTTAATGGCCTCCCATTGCCCACAGAACAAAATCCAAACACTGCTGTTTCTTTAATTATACCTTCACTATGCATTGTTAAATTTAATGTTCCAGGCCTACCATACCCCTTGCCATGTACAACACAACATGTCCTATATTTTTCAGCATGTGCCCTTACTTTTTCCACCTTCTGAGAAGTCTTTCCTCCCAGGTCATCCTGCCAAATTTTCCCACCCTTCTAAGTAAAATACAAGGATCTCTTCTGTAAAGTTGTGACTTGAGCTGCTTCTCTTATCCAACCAAAATTTTGTGTATACCTCCACTGAACTTGGATTACATTTCAGTTGTAAAGAACTGATTTATGCACAACTTCATTACTAGATTATTGCTGCCTTTACTGATAGCTCCCATGTTGCTCTTATGGCATTTAAGACAGAGTTTTGTATGTAACAGGGGCTTAATATATGTAAGTTGGGTTGAATATATTTAACATTAGAACTTCAGAGAAAATACCTATAGAAAAGTCTATCCCTGCTTAAAGACAATTGCCCACTTTATTCTCCCCCATTCCATTCTGCCTCCACAACTGTATAAAACTAGAGGAAAGGAGTTTGGAGTTCTTGCCTTTGAGACATATCTCAAAAGGCATCCTACAACTATCAGCAAGTAAAAATGAGGTATGTATCATTAACATAGAGGCCAAGGAAGTGGCATCTGACTTATAGGAAGAAGATATCAACTTGGTCTAATTATTTACTTATAAAGAAAAAGTTTCCTCATAGTTGTTAAGATTGGGAGGACTCCATCTTACTCTGACAGTCATTCCAAAGAGAACTCACGAGAATTTGTGGACTGGAAATGATTCATACTTTGCAAGCAATATCATTATCAATATCAATATCAATATCAAATCCAACCTAGTAACCTAGAAACCTAGTAAAAATCATTCTTTTATCTGGATTGATTTGGGAGAATTTTAACAGGGTGCGAAAATACTTGAAATAAATTTCTTGCTTGCAATAGTATTAACTTAGAAATTGAGAAATACTGCATTCTTTTTTTAGTGGTACAGAATATATGTAACTCTCAGAACTTAGGATATATATTCAGTAGGAAGGGTTTAAAAGATCATGAGAAGTTTCTAGAGAAAAAAACAAATAGACTAATTTATTTTTAAAGTTTTCCTTCTGAAAGTATGGTTACATTAGCTATTCTTGTATATCCACCATGCATTTTCTAGACAACTCCAAAGAGGCAAAACTTAGGTGAATGCTACAACACAGTTGTAGTTACCATGACTTCACTAACCTTTAAATAAGTGCCTCAAGCACATAATATGCTTAACATGTTTTTCTTTCTTTTTTTTAAATTTCAGATTGATATGAGGGTAAAAATAATTAGGTTACATTGTTTTCATTTCAAGGTAAAGTTCAAGTTGGGTTGAGCCCTTCATCCAGGGAACCCCTCCTCCTCTCTCTTCCTCTCCCCTTCTCTCCAATCACCCCCCCAATAGAATATTATTTTTCTTTCCTGTAAGCTTGTAGTTGTTTATATATTGAATACTTATTTTTCCATTCTTGTGATACTTTACTAAGAAGAATATTTTCAACTCCATCCAGGTAAACATCAAAGATGCAAAGTCTCCATCTTTTCTTAAACATATATCAGAGTTTGTTCATTCATTCATGGGCTGATGAGTACTTTGGTTGATTCCATGTCTTAGCAAATGTGAATTGAGCTGTTTTTCAAATGTTGGTGAAGAAAGATATTATTACTGAATTAAATGTATTGTATTTCCCACACTCTGACAATGGAATGCAGTATATTAAATCAGAAACAATGCAAAGAGTATTTACAACTGAATTCTAGAGTTTGTTTAAAGTTGCTGATGCTACTGGAAGTTTTTTTTGTTTTGTTTTGTTTTTTTTGACACCATCTTCACACAAAACTTTTTCATGAGCCAATACAGCCTTTTTCTATTAACAAATTTGCTGTGACCTCTGTGGCCTTAGCCTCATATCAAGAAAAATTATGAGCTTCCCTAGCTTTGCACAGGGCTGGTATCCTCCCATTTGTACCATGAAATTCCGCAAAAACTCACTTAGTTTGGGTAAGATGAGAACCAGGTTGTCTGTGTAGGTGGAAAGTTAGAAAATGAAATGAAAGCTGTGGCAGCAGTGGAGAAATGGAAGCTCAGATTGCCTGACAATGCTTGTGGAAACCTCTCTTGTCATTATCTACATTCTGTTCAAGTTTAATTTCCTAAAAAACAGCAACACACAACTCAAACGCTAGAATACAAATAAAGTATTCTTCATGCAAATATACCATGCATTGGAATAAAATGATAGAAAAGTCAAAATCCCATCCCCAAGAAATTTATATCTAGTGAATGAGGTAAATATGAACAGAAATGACTGTAAAATGTGGCAAAATGGTAAATGCTCTAAAAGTAGTATAAAAAGGCTAAGGAAGGAAGATGGTATCCGTGTGGCTTTTAGAGGGCTACAATTAGAGGAAGCTTGACTGAGGAGTTGGTAGTTAAACTCTGTTTTGAATAATTAGTAAGATTTCAAGAAGCAGAGGATGATTTTGGAGTCCTATTTGGAAGCAGTTCCGAAGCAAGGGGCACACAGTGGGGAAAATGAAACAGCAAAACACAGATCCTAAACTTTCATCCCTCTTCAAGTAAGAAAGAAAGGAGAAAAAAAAATCTGTAGATCATTTCTACCTGTTTTCTAGAAGGAACTGAATTTGGTAGCCTGTAACTGTAGAAGATAGGATTCTTCTAATTTGAATATAAAGTCTGTGTTGAAATGCCCCTCCAAGCATTGTGTAAAACTTCAGACTAAGTTATTCGTTATCAATTTATAAAGTATTGAAGACATTTTTCTTTTTTCAACTGAAAGTGAACTTTTTAATAAAGAAACACAGGAGGATAACGCACTTGGTACTAATAAGAACTGAGACAGTACCTGTGGTCTGCCTGGATTCTGCAGACAGCCTCGGCCCTCTTTGCTCCTACTGGGCGGCAGGCCTCCATGGATGCAGAGTGTAAAAAGATGTTACAGTCACTGAACATTTAGACTGAGAAACATTTGACAGGCAGTGCCTAAGCCAAAACATGTGTACTTTCTAGCTCTGAGCATTTAAATCAGTTGACTCTTAGTTTTCTGATTTATATGTTAAGGTAAGAATTTTCTTAATGTAAGCTCACGCATTCCTTACGACACATTAGTACTTTCAGTATTCTTAGTTATATAGCAGCATCTTTTATATACTTGGAAATTGTAAAAATCTTAGAAAAATGCAGGTTTAGGAGATTGTTTGAAACATTTTCGATTTCTCAGAATTTAATTATGTCACACCTAAATATAACCACATTTCTGACCAAGTCCTACAATTTCCATCCTTTCAAACACTTTTCTGAAAGGAATTTGTATATTTCAAAGTTTTCAGAAATTATATGAATAGTGAAGTAAAAAAAAGCAAAATGCATGAATAGCATTACCATTTCTTTAGAAAAGGAAGCAAGTTGCTAACACGAAACATTGAAATATTTCCATACATGTCTGTACTCCTCAGATAAACATTGATAAACATAGATAAACATAAAATAAAGAAATATTCAGGTCTGGCTTAACACATCCATGCCCAAACACAACTAGTAAATAAGATGCTACAGCAGCTGTCCTGTATGGTGATTCTTTGAAAGACAGAGTACAGACACCTGTCCAAAAAAGGGAAGGAGGAAGATTAGGAATTAGACAACCTGACTGATAGCCAGGTAATGGGGCAAGTTTCTGAAATCCTTGTGCCATGCCATGAATGTATACCTCCGAAATTCACATGCAATTTGATGGTGCACTTACTAAGAGGGATGTTTTTGGTAGATGATAGGTCATGAGGACAGAGCCCTCATAACTTAATGAGGGATTAGCAAGCCTTTAAAGGGGGTGGAACACATTGGATACTTTTTCTTCCATTCTTGGGATACTTTGCTAAGAAGAATATTTTCCAGCTCCATCGATGTAAACATGAAAGAGGTAAATTCTCCATCTTTCTTTAAGGTTGCATAATATTCCATGGTGTACATATACCACAATTTCTTAATCTATTTGTGAGTCGATGGGCACTTGAGTTTTTCCATGACTTAGCAATTATGAATTGGGCTGCAATAAACATTCTGATACAGATATCTTTGTTATAACGTGATTTTTAGTGCTCTGGATATATACCTAGTACAGGAATTATAGGATCGAATGGCAGTTCTAATTTATAGCTTTCATATGAAAGCCATAACCCAATTATAGCACAAGAACATGGGGAAAGGGGCAAGGGAGGGAAGGGGAGGCGAGAGGATGGGCAGAGTGAGAGTAATTGGTGGGTTCACACTTACGGTGCATCTTAGAAGGGTACTGGTGAAACTTACTAAATGTAGAATATAAATGTCTGTACACAATAACTAAGAAAATGCCATGAAAAGCTATGTCAACCAGTTCTATGAAAATATTTGAAAGTGTATTTAAAACCAGCACATTGTACCCCATGATTGCATTTTTATACACAACCATGATTTAATAAAAAAAATTTTAAAAAATAAAGGGGGTGGAAGGGAACTGTTTGCTCCTCTGTCCACATAAGCACGGAGTTGGCCTCTTCTGCCCTGTGAGGCTGCAGCAGAAGGCCCCGTAGCGAAGTAGAGAGCAGGGCTTCCCCAGGCATGGGGTCTGCTGGCCCCTTTATCTTGGACTTTCCAGCCTCCAGGACTGTTAGAAAGAACTTTCTATTATCTATAAGTTACCCAGTCTACGGTATTTTTTTATATTGGTCTTCCCAGAATAAATTTACTCTGGCACACATTTAAATAACAATTAAATGTCTAAACACAACAATTAAATAAGTGAGGTGAAGGCTATGTTAACCAGTTTGTTGTAAACTCAGCACCTTGTACCCCATAAATGCAGTAATGTATACACTGCTATGATCTAATAAATAAATAACAATTAAATAAAATAACATAGGTCAGGCATAGGTGTCCACACCTATAATCCTAACACTCTCCAAGGCTGAAGTGGGAGGATCCCTTGAGCTCAGGAGTTTGAGGCCAGCTTGAGTAAGAGCAAGAGACTCTGATCCTATTAAAAAGAGAAAAATTAGCCAGGCATGGTGGCAGGCACCTGTAGTCCCAGCTACTCAGAAGGCTGAGCCAGGAGGATAGCTTGAGCCACAGAGTTTGAAGGTTGCTGTGAGCTGGGCTGATGCCACAGTACTCTAGTCTGGGCAACAGTGAAACTCTGTCTCCAAAACACAAAAGATATTGTGCTAATTTAACACTTGGCACATAGTGGAAATTCATTAAATATTAGTTTCTTTCCTCTTTTCTGTAATACTGCTGCAAATAAGAGAGCTGAGTCAGTCTTAAAAGATCATTTGGCTCTGTTTTTAAGAGAATGGGTAGAGAACTAGACAGGGACAGGATTATAGCTCAACAGTCCGGAAGGTTGCTCGCAGCCCCGCTTCTCAACCTCAACACTATAACGTTAACTTACTTTTTAAAGCAGACTTAGGTTTAAATATAAATATCTCTTGTTTATCTGTAAATCTACATATTTGGTGATTCTATTATTTGCCTTATGGAAGGAGGTGAAATGAATTTATATTATGTTAATCTTTCATATCTACCCACCCTGACAAGAAACCTAAAGTGTTTCTATTACCTTTGGTAGGACATAACTAGCCCACTTGTTTTGGAATTTATTTGTAATTTTTTCTTAAAATCCTTGAATTATAAATTGTTAAAAATTGGAACTGTAGCTCGGCACTTGAAGCTCAGTGAGTAGGGCACCATCCACATACACTGAGGCTGGTGAGTTGGAGCCCGTCCTGGGCCTGCTAAACAATAACAACTACAACCAAAAAATAATCAGGCATTGTGGCTGGCGCCTGTAGTCTCAGCCACTCAGGAGGTTGAGGCAAGAGAATTACTTAAGCCCAAGAGTCTGAGGTTGCTGTGACCTGTGACAGCACAGCACTTTACCAAGGGTGACATAGTGAGACTCCATCTCCAAACAAAACAAAACAAAAACAAAGAAAAGAAGAACAAATTAGAACTGAACTATATCTGGAAAACAGAAATCCTGGATTGGTTATTTCATTCATATTATTGTTAACATAATAATAATAATCTAACCTCTGTGGTATCTTACTGAAATTCATCAAGCTAAACATAGATGCTATTCCATGGAAAAGTGGGAATAGGGATGAAGGAAGTGAGAAAGAAATTTTTTTCCAAGAGCATCTGCCTGGGAAAAGAGGAAATATATATTTTTTACTGTTGATTAATTTGGGTATCCTAGGATTTTCTTGGACTTCCTGTTATGTAAATAGACAGACATAATAAGTATAAACTCAAAGCACCATTTTAAAAAAATACATTTCAGGCATCTTGTAAACCAGAGAAAATTGTAGTAAAGTCGATTCTTGTTTCTCGAAAGAAACGGTTATGTCGTTGTATAATAATTTACAGTTTCTCCTTCTTTCTAAAAGCATGAGAATTAGTCATATAGCACACCATTTCCTCGCTAACTGGCACGAGCACACACCATATGAAATGACAATCACCAACTACAGGCCGTGAGAGGGCCAGGGATATCTCCAGAGATAAGTGAGAAGCTATTTGTAGCCACTAAATCGGTGTTTCTTATTCTTTCTTGTCCCATTTCTTCTGACTCAGTAGCGCACATCAATCTGTATTAGAAACTAAGGTACATTTAAACAGCTATTTCCTATACTGAACAAGTGTTTTAAAATGACCTGCAAAAGTGAACAAAAACCTGACATTCAAATCTTACCTCCTTCCAAACGGTGATCACTGGAAATTACCAGATGCACCGTCTTCCTCCCCACGTTCCTTCCCTCAGTTGATTTTTAGAAAGGCAAAGGCAAGGCAATTTCTTGGTTTGTCTCCTATATTACAGCGCAAGATATGGTGAGAAGCCAACAGCATCCATCTCCACACGCCTTCGCAACTGAGCGTAAGCTACCCATGGACTCCAGCACTAAGCTGGAAGCAGTGTTTGTCATGTTTTTATTTGAAACCTTAATGCAGAATGAAAAGAGGATGAAATGGTCCGTAATACAGAAGGAAATGTTTCAAAAAGTGAATATAATCTTGCTCAAGGAAAGAATCTATTCTATACATCTCAGGATCTACTGAAGTTGGACCTGAACTTGAAAATATTCAGATGACGATTTAGGATTAAATTTCAGAGACTTGAACGATTTTGATAACAGGCGAAAACCAGCACTGTGGCATAAATTGTTGAGTCAAAGTGTCAAGCTTCTATTTCTCCCCCTTTCCTTGCAAACTTGATTACCTTCTGTGAACGCTAGCACGTGTGAGACTTTCAGAAACAAAATGAACACACATTTTTATGATTCAAACACTGTCGTTCACATTTCTAAGTGAGGAAAACCATTCCAAACCATTTTGATGGGCTGAAACGCAATGAGAGTGGGAGAATGGATGGAAGCAAATCTTTCCACCTATAATGCTAAAAGTTCTTTTTAAGTCAGTGGCATACTTCTCTATCACCCTTGGACGCACCTGCCTTTACATTCCCTAATCTCACAGGGGATTCTCTGATGATCAGACAGACAATTACTGTGATGTAGTCTCAACACGAGCTGGTCAATATAGCATCAACAGACTGTGTACTTAACTAGTAGCATTGCCAGCAAAGGGGTTTTATGTTTGCAGAGGGTGAGCGTATACAGGAGAACTGAGCTTTAAATGCTTTGCAAGAGCTCTCCTTTGCTAATTTCCATGGAAGGTTTGGTTCTGATGAATATTTAGGAAAACAATATTAATGCTGCTGCTTCAGAGGATCCATGGGGAAATTTGATAAATATCTGATTAAATTAGTCTCCAACATAATTACATTAAAGTCAAATTTGCTTAACTTTTTCTATGCTTGGTTATCTCTGCACAGCCAAAAAGATGTTAATTGGCAACCTAGTTTCTAATGTGTTTATACCACTGGTGGTTTATTAAGTTCAACTTTTATAATGCAAATGAAAAGAGATTAAAGCTATTTTTTTTAAAGCTAATTTTTCAACTTGAAGGGTTTTGTTTTTAAATGGAGCCTGTGAAGACTTTAGTTTACATTGATTTTTTTTACCACACATCTTTTAAAGAATGTTAATTTTAAAAAGATATTATATAGCCATGGCAGAATTCTTTATATTTCTAGGCATTAGAAAATAGAACTAAGGCAAATTGAGAACATGAGATAGACCCTACCCTGCCCCCCTGTGCTGAAGTTAGAATTGAGAATGTACAGCACAGGGAAGGCGTGTCACACTTGATTTACCATCTCCAACTCTTTCCTTGATGATATTTCTTGAGTATGCTATCAATGAACTCACAATTGAACAGAGTACAAGAAATGAAAAATAACATAAAAATAATTCTTTAAACATGGAAACTCAATGCAATAAATTTCTGCATGTGCAAAAAGAAAAAAAAAAACTCCAAAATTGCCATCTGTAATCCTAAATTTTACTGATAATTCTGGAGCCTGGCCCGGGCCTGGTAAACAACAATAACAACTGCAACCAAAAAACAGCTGGGCATTAAGGTGGGTGCCTGTAATCCCAGCTACTCAGGAGGCTAAGGCAAGAGAATTGCTTATGATGAAACAGGATATTACAATTGGAGTTACTCTCTTGCCTTAGTTTTGGATCCTAAAGTTAAGATAGACAGTGCTGGTCTTTATCACATCTTTAAGAGTGGTGCATAATCATCTATGCACAATTTGCTAAGGGTGACATCAAATCCAGTCCAGGATATCCTAGACCATTGTCACCTCCAGGATATACAGAAGGGGACGTGGATTGTGAAGGTGCATTGCTAAAAAATATTTATTAGTAAAAAGGATTTCTTTCTTCTCTTTTCTTTTCTTTTCTTTCCTTCCTCCCTCCCTCCCTTCCCCTTCTCTTCCCTTCCTTCCTTTCTTCCTTTTTAATTAAAACCTGGTCTCTGCCTTTTATTGGTTATAAGATTTACAGCAGGTCAATTAATTTCATTGTATAAAATTTATTCGAGATAAGTATGAAGGTGCCTATGATTAGGTTACACCGTTTGCATTTGTAAGGTAAAGTGTGAGTTGTAGTTTTGACCTGCCCACAGGAAGTGTGCCTTTCACCCATACATTGTACTGGTTAGGAGGGATGTTACCAAACCTCCTCTTCCCTCTCCCCTTCTGGAATCTAACTGAGTTTTTCTCTCATGTGTGCAAGTTGTTAATCTTCAAATTGCAACTTCATATTGAGTACATGGAATGCTTTATTTTCCATTCTTGTGATACTTCATTTAGGATCATGTTGTCCAAATCCATCCAAGTTGTAACAGAGGATTTCTTTAGCGAGACTATTGTCAAAGTGTTTTGTTCTCTCTCTCTCTCCTAAATAGTGAGAGATAGGGACTCTTGTCAGTAGCTGACTGGATGAGCCTATGGCCGCAGAGCTTAGAGACAGTGCTGTACTGGGACTAGCCTCACCTCCCAGAGAGAGGCCAAAGCAAGGAAGGTTATGTTTCCTAGGAGCCAGATCTGAACCCAGGGGAAGGCTCACTTCCAAGGGACCTTCACCATGAGACTGCTTGGAGGAATGATATGGACCTTACTGGGAGGGACTGAGGGAAACCAGGAGCATACGGAGGTTTGTGGGCAGCCAGCACAGGAGTCATCAACCTAGCATGGAGCTGTAGGTGGGAGATTCTCATGTGGGATTACCGAGGTTACCCAGCCAGACCAGGAGCCAGCTGAGCATCTAACACATGCCTCAGATTGTAACTGTAACTCAAGACCTTCCCTCTGCACTCTCCAGCAGAGGAGAAGCCAGAGGCTGCTCAGTGGGAAGAGGTACTCAGGCAGTATGAAGAGGCATATGGAAAACCTCTTGCCTGATGTCTTTCCCATTCTGAGCTGGGTTTAGGTTAGGGGAAGGGTGAAGCTTTAATCTGGATTAGAACAACTTTGATGGTAGGTTGGACTGAACAGAAAGAATGTAATAAAATGTAAAGTGCTTGCTAACTCTATGGAACTAGCCCAGACTTTCATCAAATGCCAGGCAAGAAAGAACCCACAAAGTAGGGTGGTGTTAGAGGCTAGTGTTTCCTCTATTATGCTTGTTGTGGCTCCACTATTGTCTTTAGATTTTCCAGATACCGTGTAAGTAGGGTTGAAGGCTTGCAGCTCGGTTAGCTAGCATCCCTTTACTACCTAGCTCTATGTGGTGGTGAGGGTGAGGGCCAGGGAGACACTGTGTGTCAGTGAGGCTGCAGTGGGTGTTTCCCTTCCCCTAGGCTGGTTAGACTTTGGTAAAACCCCAGTTGCTTGGGCCTTAGTACAAAATAGTTTTCCCTGAGGGAAGGCCTTGGATAATAGAAAACCCTGAAAATGTTTCAGAATGGTTGTATTTTCCGGGCTTTCTCTGTAAGCAGAAGGAAATTGTCCTTAGCTCTTCACAGCGAGAACCTGGTAAGGCTCTTGGAGGTTAAAATTCTCAGAGTGGGGTCCCTAATACTGGACCCCCCCAATAGATTTTAACTTTTGTGACCATCTATACTAAGATGCCAGCATTTGATTTATTTATTATATTACTTTTTAAGATGTTGCTACTGATACAGGGCTCAGCTGAGGGCTGCTCCTCCTGGGCTCCCTTCTAGGTGAGCTTGTGGCTCTCACTTGTCTACCTCATGACCTCAATTCTCTGATGCACCTAGGACGAGCTGTTGACTTTTAGATTTTTCAGCTTCTTGTTAATATGAAGACAGGCATGACAACTTCCAAGCTCTTTACATGTTGGATTGGAGGCCCTAAGAATCTTTCTTTTTTATTCTTCATCAATAACCCTAATTTCTACTATGTGTCACAGAGACTTATAGTTGCTGATGCTACAAACATGCCAGGTCACTACCTTCAATGGACAGATGATATGAGGGTCCTAAATTACTTACTTCTATACATTTCCTTTGTTCTGCTATGTGTATGTTTCCCTGGCTTCCTGATGACATTAACACTCTCCTTTTGTGCTTCATTTTTCAGAGGTAGAGCAGGAAGCAGCTCATGGATACCAAGTCACTCATCAAACTAAAGACAGTAAAAGCAACCTTGGAGGTGGGCAATAGTTCCTAACAGGTAATAATAACTTCTTGCTTTTGAATGCTTATGAATAGGCAAGACTTGTGGGACCACATTTTAAATTTGTGAAAAGGGCGTATAATACCATTTTTGGCTAACCAAAGGCCAAATAAACAGAAATAAACATAATTATATCCATATTTCAGATTCCCAAATGTCTTAATTACATTGAGTAATGTACTTTAGGAATTTATATATCTTATCATGCTTTTTATATTAAATGGGTTTTATTTCTCTGTTCCTCATCAAAATCTCTCTTCTCGTTAGTTTCTCAAGAAGCAACATATGAATGTAATTTTGAAAATCACTGGGAATTTTTATTTATAAGTTTTCTGATCTGCACTGTTTCTAATTCAAAAATCCAAGAACAATTTTACCACAATGTATCAGTCTTAAAAATAGGTACACATCTTTTTTTTTTTTTTTTTTTTTTTTGCAGTTTTTGGCTGGGACTGGGTTTTAACCCACCACCTCTGACATATGGGGTCGGCGCCCTACTCCTTTGAGCCACAGGCGCCATCCAGGTACACATCTTATAATCAGTGCTGAATAGGCAGTGGTTTATCGTCTTCTTAAATGGCAGATATGGCTATGATGATTCACAAAATATGTTTGTTATATTCAATGAAATGTACTATTTAATATGTAGCCTCACACTTTTTATTTTCAAATATCTCAGTCCTGTAAAAAAGAAATTCACACATAATCATAGCTAGGTAAGATAATAATATTGTAGGAGACAAATGCATCCAAAGTAATATTAAATGTTATCCTGTATACACCCTAATATGAGGCAAATTCTTTATCTTTCAAGTGAAGGCTACAACCCATTTATTGCACAGGAAAACAGGCAAAGGGAAGAGGGAGGGAAGGGGAGGGAGAGGGTTGGGGGAGATGGGACAAAGGGTGGGATCACATGTGTGGTACATATTAGAAGGGTCAGGAGAAAACTTCTAAATATGGATCAAAAATGTTTTCACATAGTAAATGAGAAAATCTCATGAATGTTATGTCAATCAGGTTGATAAAAATATCTCAGATTGTATGCGAAGCCTGCACTCTGTACCCCATGATTCAACTAATGTACACAGCTATGATTCAATAAAAAAATAAAAATAAAAATAAAGGCAAGAGAATCTTTTTG
This sequence comes from Arctocebus calabarensis, assembly GCA_963573935.1. Taxonomy (NCBI): domain Eukaryota; kingdom Metazoa; phylum Chordata; class Mammalia; order Primates; family Lorisidae; genus Arctocebus; species Arctocebus calabarensis. The sequence goes on from CAUYON010149535.1 coordinate 14,653, forward strand.
AGGAACAAAAACAAACAAACAAAAAAACAAAACCCAATAATATGTCATGACCCCTATTGCCTTGTCTCGGTCACTGCAGGAAGGAACCAGGCATGACACGGGTTAGAAGTACAAGCTTGTGGGAGGCAGGCTAAACTTAGTTGCAGGATAGCTGCAACCCCCTTCTCAATGGCTATTTATTAAAGTTATACACAACAGGTGTGGAGAGTTAAGGTAATTACATATGAGGGCTGCCTGTGTTAAGATTGCCACGGACTCTCCTCATGTGTTCTTTCCCCACAACCCTCATGAAGGGTTGATGCTACTAAGCATCACTGTTTAACACATGCTTACCACTGAGTGACTGACCTTATCTCATTCCAGAACACTGAGTTACTTGGGGAAATGCCCCCAAGTCAGGAAACATCTCAAGACTTGCCAGGAGACTGTCCTGTTCTTAGCATTTCCTTTTAGTGTGATAAGAATCAGTAACTGTCCTTTGCAAGCATGGTTCCATTCCTCTACAACAATATATTATATAACATATATAATTAATTAATAACATATATAATTATAGCTACAAATTTCCCAAAGCATCAGAATTTCAAAACAGTACACTAAAACTTTCACTGTGAAAAATGTTCATCTGTATGTGTGTGTGTATATACATATATGCACATATATACTTATAGATTAGTCTCTGTTATGTATATTTATAGTTTGTATTATATATATAAATATATATACATATATGAGAGCCTAATATAGTCTCTTTAATATACATATGAAGTTGGACAATTAAGTTTGTAAGCTAATTCAAGAAAAAGGACTATATACCTCATTGCTGAATATCACTACTGTCACCTTCGAAGTGCTCCATTTGGGAAGCTATGCACTGATGCCAGTACCTACTCCACTTTTCCACACAATTTTGCAACTGTTTTTCTGAAATGGCCATCAGAGCCATTATCATACAAAGTCTAACAATAAAGTTCATGAACTCTCCATTGTGTGTTTACATTGGCAGCACTGTACAAACAACTTTGTAAGATTCCATAACCTCAGTATATCAGTGTCTCAGCTGTGTTCCTGTTTATGTGTGACTTGCTGAGTGGTATTCATTATTGTTGTTTGATTTTTTTTGTGTGCCAGATAATGACAGCTCCTGTGGTCATTCCAGAAAAAGTTCCAAAATTGCTTTGAAGGATAGACTAGGCACTGGCATCAGTACTAATTCTAAACAGGAGTACTTCAAAAGTGACTGTAGTGATATTCAGCAATGAGGTATGTAGAACTTTTTCTAGGATGAGTCTGTTAATTTAATTTTCTGATTTCATACATAATATTCATAGTCTATAATATAATATATACATTTATAGAGCAGTTTGTATACGTCAATATTATGGATCAGTTTTACAATATATACATAAATAAACATATATATTTACAGAGCAGTGGCTTTGTTTATTCATTTATTTGTTTATTTATTCATAGAGTAGTTTCCTTGTATTCTCAGGGTATATTTTCCAATACTCCTAGTTGATACCAATAATAGTACTCAATGCTACATATATGATGCATGAATTTCTTTTTCTTTTGTCACAATTTCAAAAATAGACTTAGTCTTACCATAGATTTTATGGTAAGCATATGACTTTTTTCTTTATTTACTAACTATAGAACGGTCCACCTTTTCACTTAATGAAATTCCTTTATGGTTTCTCTTCACATATCTGGATTGCTAGTATCACTTCTCTTGCACTTTGGAACCATTTTAAGGAAAAAAGGGTTACTTGAACACGAGCACTATGACACAGTGACAGATGGTCTCATAACTCAGATGGCTACTAAATGACTAATTGGCAGGAAAAATATAGACAACATGAATATACAGGAAAAAAAGAATGATTCACATCTCAGGTGAGATAGAACTAGAATGAGAGATTTCATCACTACTCAGAAAGACACAAAATTTAAAACTTATGAATTGTTTACTTCTAGAAATTTTCATTTAGTTTTTATATAATTAGACATATTGAGGGCAACTGAAATCACAGGAAGTAAAATTGGAAGGACTGCTATACCCACAAATATTTGATAATATTCATTTTTGATGAATCAGAGATAGTCATGCAATTGTTATAGATAGAACTAGATTTACATATATGTAAAGGATTACATGTGATAAACTCTTGGAACTCCTGCTTTCTAATATAAATTTGTCTCCCTGCTATCAACAATTTCCCAGGAGATACTCCCACCTGCTGGGTGACAGGTTTGCTTGACTACAAATCCTACAAGGTATATTAAAACATGATATCTTCTGCATAGACCTTATTAAATGCTGCAGATGTGGTGAAAATAGCAAGAATAAAGAACAATGACTCAAAAATCTGGATTCTAGAAATTTCCTGAATCACATAGAGTTCTATGACCTTAGTGCAGACAAAATAAATTATCTAGTTCTTAAATAATTCAATCTTTAAATTAGGATAATCTATATTATCCAACTATATCAGTTAAGTTATATGCATTATTCTCAAAATAAGTATGACTGTGCAAATAAGGAAGATTTCTTTTCTGCCCTTTCTATTATTCACATAAAATAAGTATGAGCTACATTTTCCAGGGTCAACATGCTTTCCGAGTTTGTCATGGATTCAAGCTTTTCCAGGTCTAATACAGTCAGTTCATAGTCCTCAGTATCCAAATGTTTGCTCAAATTCCAGCCTCACATATGCATTTCCACTCAGCTGGATGAAGAAAGAACCAATCGAAACATGCTAAGTAATCCAGCTATATATATTTTAATGTGGTTTCTTAGAAGCTCCCACACAATCTTTCCACTTATGTTGACTAGTCACTTTGCTATCCCTTTTGAAAGGCAAGTGAATAATGCATTCTTCATCCCAGGGGGGCCACATGTCCAGATCAAAACCAGACATTCTATCTCTAAGGAAGAATGGATAAGATATTAGTGCAGGTGACCTGCAGTTTCAATTACATAGGTAAATCCAAGGCCTTGACAGATAACAAGGTATAACTTCCACATTTTAGAGATAAAACTCTATAATCTTTGTCTATAGAAGCATATAAAAAATCTTCACAATATGCACATGCACACCATACATTTAACCTGTCTGTCAAATTTGTAAATATTAAAAATCTAGCATATACAATCTTTTTGATATTCACAACTTTTTAAAATAACATTTCCATGAAGCATTAAAGTTTTAATATTCTCAACATTCCTAAAAAGGGGAAAAAATATACATATACCAGAGAGCTCAGAACCTGCTATCAATTCCATTCACAGTGGCAGAATGGTTCTAATAGCAAAGACACTTATGAATCATAAATTACCATTTATAAATGCAATGTTTAGCATTCATTTCAATGGACAACATATGGTTGCAACATTTCCAAATAGCTTGCACTGATAAATAAGCCACTGAAGTGGTTCAATTTGTTAAAATGCTAACGCATTAACTCCTGCAGGATTTGGGCGGCAGGTTTGCATCTGAAATGCTGAATACTGACTTTGAGATTGCAAGATGCTAACTTTTGGAAACAGGGCCAGGATTTATGAAGTGGATCTCACAGTCCATTTTTCATCATGATTTATATGATTCCTTGCAAAGAGAGTTAGTGATACATCAAGAATAACCCCACTCATTTGCTTTCATATTTCAGAATGAACTTGCCCCCATACCTATGTCTTACTGTTTTAGTTGAGCTTATATCTAGTTACACTGACATAATTGGGAATGAGAATGGTTCCAGATATTTCAGTTCATATCACTGGAATTATTTAGCTCATCCACAGGGAAAAAAAAGATCCAGTAGAGAGATTTCTGATTTATGGTTAACACATTTATATTAAAAATGAACATAAAGGACCCAGTAAATAAGAAGTTTGAGATTGTCACTCTGTCCTGAAATACAAAACATCTTCTTAGATATGTGAAAGAACTTAGGTCACAAAACAAATGTCTGCCCTCAAAATTTCAGACACAGGCAAGCAAGCAGTCATAGAAATTCAAAACTTGAAAGAGTGGGGAGACCTGATTGAAGATGGAGGCCAAGCAGCAGCTGGATGCAGTGACAGTGGAGACAGAAGACCCCAGGCATCTCTAACGGGTGGGTTTCACCCAGAGGCTTCCCTTTGGTGATACAGGAAGTCAGTGAGAGACTTCTGGACCCCCCAAGGAGGACAGGAGCAGTGGAAAACTGGCAAGTGGTAGGTGAATTTGTTTGGTTGGAGGTTGCTTGCAGCTGTAACCATAGGAATGGCAAGATTGCAAGCAGGAAAAGCCCTACCTGGGGGCCAGTTTGTTTGTTTGTTTGTTTTGGACTTGGACACTTGATTGAACTGGCCTTGGGAGATCTTGGGCCAGGGTGTGGATGACTTTAGATGTTGTCTGGGGCCCCAGATTGCCCCGCAGAGCCAGAAATAAGCTAATATCGTTCAACTGTGGGCTGCCCCTGCATGTTGCAGTGCCAGGATCAGCCAGGAGACCTTAGGTGAGTAATCTAGTGACTGAGCTGCCCAAAATCAGGGACTGAGATGCTGGGCAAGTATGGAGATCCAAGTGTTTGGCAGTTTGGCATCCATGGCCCTCAGGGGTATAGAGGGAGACTGGATTTGGTGCACTAGATAAGCAGGCAGTCACGCCAGGAGAGATTCCAGGGATAGGTGGTTTCTCTGGAAAGTTTTTGGTTGGTCAAGGTTTATGGCTTGGAGTGTCTTTTGAGTGGGCTGAAGAGTTATTTGGGCTCCCAAGCCTGCAGGGTCTGAGTAATCAGCAGAGGCCTCCAGTCCCCATCTCGTACAGCTGTATCAACATTGTGATTAACATCTCATACCTCAGAAGATCATCTGTTGCCCAGTGATACCTAGCAATACCTAGCAAGATATATACGCTGTTTGGTTTCTTGGTTGTGAGGTTTTGTTTTTTTGTTTTTTTTTATTTCAACATTTTTCATTGACATTTTTTTTATTTTCTTTTTTTTCCCCCAACATTCTGGTTTAAATACACTCTTCCATGTTTGCCTTCTTCAACAATTAGAATTTCATTTTTGCTAGTGTTTTTGTCCCTATTATTTTCCCCCCTAATTTTATCCCAGAAGGGATTTTGCTTTTAGTTCAGTTCAATTTACCATAGTTTTGTCTTTCCTCTCTACGTGGTTAAGGTGGGGTATTGTGTCTGAGCTGGCTGGCAAAGAGCTGTTGACCTCAAGGGAATCACTCAACCCAGCACCCCTAGAGGTTGGGGAACTTTAAGGTTGGGCCCTAGTACCCTACTACACACCTATATTTCTCCTGTTTTTCTCTTTCAGTGTCTCTGTTCTTTTTGTCAATATTTCCTTTTACTCATCCCCTCTTCTTTCTCTCTCTCTCTCTTTTTTTCCTCTTCTTTAAATCTTTTTTCCCTTCTTGCTCTTTAATCTTTTCATCCTTCTGGTCTTGCACCAGAGGGACTCATTAAAATTTTAGGCCAGCACTACAGTAACTTAAAGAGGAAAAGGAGTGAAAGGAAAATTAGGGTAAGGAAACAGATACAAGAAAGCACTTATGAGGAAGAATCAGCAGAAAAATCCTGGCAACATGGAATCCCAGGCCAAAGTAACCCCTTCTAGGGATCATGAGATAGCTACCACAGAAGATTCTTCCTATAAAGAAATGTTAGAAATGACAGAAGGGGAATTTAAATACAGAAAATAAAAATAAAGGAAAGTGTTGAGAAAGTGGAAAACAATCAAAAAGCAATGAACGAAATTGCTGAGAAAGTGGATAATAACCAAAAGGAAATTCAAAAACAGAATCAAATAAGAGATGAACAATACCAAGAATATAAAAAGGATATAGCAGAGCTGAAGGAACTGAAGTAGTCATTTAGAAAACTTAAGGATGCAATAGAAAGTATCAATGACAGATTAGATCATTCAGAAGAAAGAATCCCAGAGGTAAAGGATAAAGCTCTTGATATAACTTAGATAGTTAAAGAAGCTGAAAAGAAGAGAGAGAAAGCAATACATTCACTGACAGAATTATGAGACTTTATGAAGTATTCAAACATCAGTTATAGGTATCCTGAAGGGGCAGAAGAAAGCCCCAGAGGAATGAAGCCATTCTAGAGAATATTATAAATGAAAATTTCCCAAATATCACCAAAGATTCTGACATACTCCTTTCAGAGGGATATCAGTCCCATGGTCGCCTCAACTCAGATAGAACTTCTCCAAGGCACACTGTGATGAATTTATCAAAAGTCAAGACAAAAGAAAAGCTCTTGCAAGCTGCCAAGACTAAGCACCAACTGACCGACAGGGGCAAACCTGTGGTCAGGGTGACCACAGACTTCTCTAATGAAACTTTTCAAGCCAGAAGACAATGGTCATCTATCTTTAACCTACTTAAACAGAACAATTTCCAGCCCAGAATTCTATACCTCGCCAAACTAAGCTTTAAAATTGATAGAGAAGTCAAATCTTTTATTGATATGGAAACATTGAGAAAATTTGTCACAACAAGACCAGTTTTACAGGAAATATTTCAACCTGTCCTACACATTTACCATCACAATGGACTTTCAGCAAAGTAAACACCCAGAAAATATAGGACAGAACCTAGTTTCCCCAGTGATGCAAAAGACAAAACTACCCAAGGGACTTTCACAAAATACGATGAATAGAGTGCTACCACACTTATCAATTATCTCAATAAATGTCAATGGCTTGAATTCCCCACTGAAGAGGCAGAGATTGGCTTAAAAAACACAAGCCATCTATTTGTTGTCTGCAGGAAACACACCTCACGTCAAAAGACAAATTAAAACTCAGAGTAAAGGGTTGGAAGTCAATTATTCAGACAAATGGAACTCAGAAAAACAGAGTGGTTCAATCTTATTCTCACATACATGTGGATTTAAAGCAACTAAATTTGAAAAATACAATGATGGTCACTTCATATTTGTTAAGGGTAAAATATAAAAAGAAGACATGTCCATTTTAAATATTTATGCACCAAATTTTAATGCTCCCTGATTCTTGAAACAGACCTTGCTTAGTCTGAGCAATATCATATCCTGTAACACCATAATAGCAGGGGAGTTTAACACCCCTCTCTCAGAGCTAGACAGATCCTTTGAACAGAAATTAAATAAAGATATTAGACATATAAATGAGACTTTAGAACAACTGTGTTTGATAGATATATATAGAACGCTCCATCCCAAAGATATAGTATACATTCTTCTCATCATCCCATGGAACATTCTCCAAATTGATCATATCCTAGGAAGCAAAACAAACCTCAGCAGGATCAAAAGAATTGAAATTCTACCTTGAATCTTTTCAGACCACAAGGCACTAAAAGTGGAACTCAACTCCAACAAAAATGCTCACCCTCACACAAAAGCATGGAAGTTAAACAACCTTATCCTGAATGACACTTGAGTGAAGTAAGAAATAAAAAAGGAAATCGTTAACTTCCTTGAGTATAACAACAATGATGACACAAACTACCAAAATTTATGGGATACAACAAAAGCAGTCCCAAGAGGAAAATTTATTACTTTAGAAGCCTACATTCAAAAAACAGAAAGAGAGTGCAGCAACAAACTCACAAGCCATCTGATGGAATTGGGAAAAAAAGAACAATCTAAGCCTAAACTCAACAGAAGAAAAGAAATATCCAAAATTAAATCAGAGGTCAATGAAATTGAAAACAAAAGAATCATTAAAAAAATTAATGAAACGAGGAGTTGTTTTTTTTGAAAAAATAAATAAAATAGATAAAACTTGGCCAGACTAACTAGAAATAAAAAGGTAAACTCTCAAGTAACCTCAATCAGAAATGATAAGGGAGAAATAACAACTGATGCCACAGAGATACAAGAAATCATCTCTGAATACTACCAGAAACTCTATGCCCAGTAATTTGACAATGTGAAGGAAATAGATCAATATTTGGAATCACACCCTCTCCCTAGACTTAGCCAGGAAGAAATAGAACTCCTGAATAGACCAATTTCAAGCCCTGAGATCAAAGAAACAATAATAAATCTTCCAACAACAACAACAAAATGCCCTTGTTTGGACAGCTTCACACCAGAATTTTATCAAACTTTCAAAGAAAGAGCTTATTCCTATACTACAGAAATTATTCCAAAAAATTGAAGAGGAAGGAATCTTCCCCAACACATTCTATGAAGCAAATATCACCCTGATACCGAAACTAGGTAAAGACACAACTGAAAAGGAGAATTTCAGACCAATTTCACTAATGAATATTGATGTAAAAATTCTCAACAAAATCTTGACAAATATTATAGCTTATCATCAAAAAAGTCATACATCATGATCAAGTAGGTTTCATCTCAGGAATGCAGGGTTGGTTTAATATTCAAAAGTCCATAAACATTATTCACTGTATCAACAGAAGCAAAACCAAGGACTATGTGATCCTCTCAATAGATGCAGAAAAGGCACTTGATAAAATCCAGCATCCTTTTCTAATTAGAACACTGAGGAGTATAGGTATAGGTGGCAAGGTTCTTAAACTGATCAAGGCTATCTATGACAAACACACAGCTAATATTTTACTGCATAGAGTAAAACTAAAAGTTTTTCTTCTTCAAACTGGAACCAGACAAGGTTGTCTTCTGTCACCATTGCTATTCAACATAGTGCTAGAAGTTCTAGCCAATACAATTAGACAAGACAAGAAAATAAGTGGCATCCAGATGGGTGCAGAGAAGGTCAAACTCTCCCTTTTTGCTGATAATATGATATTAGACTTAGAAAATGCCAAGGACTCAACTACAAGACTCAAGGAAGTCATCAAAAAATACAGTAATGTCTCAGGATATAAAATCAATGTCCACAAGTCAGTTGCCTTTGTATATGGCAACAACTGTCAAGATGAGAGGTTAATTAAGGACACAACTCCTTTCACTATAGCCCCAAAGAAAATGAAATACTTAGGAATATACCTAACAAAAGAGATGAAGGACCTCTATAAAGAAAATTATGAAATCCTAAGAAAGGAAATAGCAGAGGACTTTTAAAAAAGGAAGAACATACCATGCTCATGGCTTGGAAGAATCAACATTGTTAAAATGTCTATGGTTCCTAGAGCAATTTACCATTTCAACGCCATCCCTATTAAAATACCAACATCCTACTTTCAACACCTGGAAAACATGATTCTTCACTTCGTATGGAACCAGAAAAAAAAAAA
>CAUYON010149538.1:0-10860 GCA_963573935.1 Arctocebus calabarensis
GGGTTCCTTGGCCAGGAAACAAATGAATACAGTCCCTTCCACCAGGGGCAAGGTGAATGAATGTATCAATGAATGGATACAGTCCTTTCATGGGATTGAGGCCTAGGAAATTCACCAGAAATTGACCTAGGCATAGGAGATGGGGGGTTCCACATTTAGTCTTAAGTGTGAAGTGAAGGAGACACCAAGGCACAGGTGTCTCCTCAGCAGTTGTCCAGTCTTTTTGGCAATTGGAGACTCTGGTGGAGGTTGGAGGTCCCCCTCCTTGCCTGTCATCCAGCCCGCTGGCTCTTCAGCTAGATTAAAACTTCTATTGGCAGGCCTGGACAAAGATTAAAATTAACACTAACAAAATAAATTTTAAAAGAAATAAACATAAAAACCTATATTTGGATTTAAAATATCAATTTATTTATTGATTAGCCTATATTTATAGATTAAATATATGACTTCAGGCTTGACAGAACTTCATGTAAAACAAGGTCTGAAATTTTTCGTTGTCCATAAGCTTAAAATGAAATAGCCTTACTTTAAAAAGAAAATAAGGGAAAACAACCTGTGCAGTGTTAGGTCCAATTAATAGCCTAATAATCATGTTGACTCTTCATCTGAAATGTCTGTATTTTACTCCATTAATTTCCCTTTGATGAGCTATCCATAGACCTTATTATCCTTTATGTGACAGTAGCTTATTAATTCTATCGTTGCTTCTTTTCCCAAACTACAATCTGTCCTCTACCTGTAGCCAAGTATAGTTATTCTTGAATTAAATCTGATCATATTATTCCCAAGTAAATAAACCATGCATGGTTCTCAATAACTACAGGATTGATTTTTCCCTGAGGAACGGAGACCTTTATTGAAATATCTACCCAACTTTCTTTATTTTTGCAGATGGCACCTGCTGTCTTTCAATGTTTCTTAACTCATCTTAACCATGTTGGACCACAGTATCCTGAAACTGCCCTGTATTTTCATATTTTCCTACCTTTTCTCAGGATCTTCTTTTGTTAAAGTCTCCCCTTCCCACTTTATCTTGGACCAGCCACTGTCTGTGATCTATGAGGTTCAAATATCTTCTGTTTTGTGACGTTTTCCTGAAGCCCTCCACCCCAAATCGGGGAGGAACCAATCTTTCCAATCTGCTTCCCCATGTCTATCACAGAATATAAGGCGCTATTATTCCCTCTTCAATTGTCTAAGAGGAGCTGCTGTGTTTGTTTCCTATCTTCTCTTGGTATTATTTTTAAATTAAATAGGTTTTATAAATTGTGCTAAAGTACTAACCTTGAGAAGATTCCCAGTCTAACAGGAAAACACTACAGAAAAGTGTTTCACTTCCCCCCTTTCCCTGTTCCATCATTCACATTATCTAATCGCTGGAGTTAATATCCTTAATATTCTCAAGTGCATTGGAGCAGTTTCTTTTCTATTTTCAGAAGTAACATTTGAGTGATAAGTTTGAAAATCCTATAGCATGAGCTTTTGCCTCAAGGACACAAACTTAAAAATCGTAAGGTCTTTCTTTTGTGGCTTTGAATGTCAGTCTGCTTTGTCCAGGGGCTTCTGAATCCTTTGTGACTGGCACGTTTTACTGAGCTGCACAGACACACAATCCTGGTGACTGAGTTTTCAGACTGCAGCTTATTGGGGGTTGTGGGGGAGTAGAGACTGAAATTGAGTGAACCAGCAGAAGGTGTGCTTCACGGCTGCCTGAGTCATTCTCCCCTTGCCACTTTTATCTTAATTTAGAGCCATGTATTTCTTGTTACATTTTGTTTTTCCTTTGGCGCCTCATAATGTGATCTTCACCGTACAGTGCCAAGTCTCGAGTGCAGAGTGCTGTCAGTAAAAACAGTAGGAGCTAAGGTCTTTCAGAATCCAGAGGAAAAACAGTCTCTATAGCAGAGGTTCTCAACCTGTAGGTCGCAACCCCTCTGGGGGTCAAACGACCCTTTCACAGGGGTCACCTAAGACCATCCTGCATATCAGATATTTACATTATGATTCATAACAGTAGCAAAATTACAGTTATGAAGTAGCAATGAAAATAATTTTATGGTTGGGGGTCCCCACAACATGAGGAACTGTGTTAAAGGGTCGTGGCATTAGGAAGGTTGAGAGCCACTGGTCTCCAGGAAGAAATGTTGGTATTCCTTGGAATGCAAGGGATTCATGGAAACATTTTGGGGATTTCTGATTTCCCTTCTAAGAATTCAGGTTCTAATTCTTCCCCGAAAGGAGTTAGTTGCTATACCCTTGGGGCCCAGAAGGAAGGAGGAGGACCGTCTGACAGCTAGTCGTTCGGAGACTAAGTACCAATCACAGGAACTTTAGTTAATTTCTCTCAGCTCACAGGACTTGACAGTAGAAGCGTAAGGAGGTGTTCAGAAGATTTTCTTTGAAAGGTTTCGACCCTTTTCATTCCTGACTGCTATCCAAATTCACACTGGTTTAAAAGAATTGCTTAGGGTCATAGTAGCGGGACCCAAATTGTCTTTTACTTATCATCCAGACTAAAACAAACAAACAAAATCCTCACTCTCTGAAGTACTTATTGTCTATGTTCACTGTATCTAGTATAGTCTAACATATGGTACCACAAATTAAAGGAGCGATATAAAAGAATCTGAGAACTAAGGTTTTTAATGCATGACAACATTAATACACAATGACAGTGTCCTTTTGGACACGTACTACTTTTCATTCATTATGTCTGGACTCTATCGTCTAGTTAAAACTTGATTCAGTGCAGCACAGATAGTCCCTGCCCATTTGGAAGCCTTTAACTACACACACACAAATATCATAGTGTTGTGGTTCTTTTGTAGCGAAGGCAGAGAACGTGGGATACAGGTTTTCAAAATGCAAAGATTGAGCCTCTGTCACCTAGAGTGTTTGAGGAAATTCCAGATGCCTTTCCTTCATCCCAGACCTATCTTAGAGGGTCACTGAGAAACGGTGCCCAGGGATTCTTCATTTCACAACCTCCCCGTTTGTGTGTGCGCTTACGAGGGGTTAAGTGTAGCTTCACCTATGGCGCAAGACCCAATTTCAGGCCAGACTTGTAGACAGTAATAACGAGAAGCAATAACATTTTCGGAAACAAAGCAAGCCGCATATGATACTGTGAAATCTCTGGCACAGCTTACTCCATATCCACATGTGCCCCCACTTAGCTCTAGATTAGAAAATAAAGAATGGGATTCAGCCCAGTGGTAACCAGGAGCACAGGTGCACAATTTAGGAAAATGAGATCAATTTAGAAAAAAATTCAAGCTAAAGTCAAAGCAGTTCAATAAGGATGTAAATCCCCTACAACTGGCCTTGTGTTTTCTGTGTCTTAATGAACACCTGTCATCTGGTGAATAATGACCAGGTCTCTAGGTGTGGGTCAGGCAAAAAAAAAAAAAAAGAAGAAAAGGGCCCATGGCCAGAGACTCTGTTGGGCATTTTAAAATGAATAATCCATCTGACAAACAAAAACACATGTCAGTGATGCAGGTCTAAGGGTACGATCTCTACAGGAGAAACAGTGTGCAAAGGAGTCAGAAAGCAAGAAAAGGCAGAGCTTCTCACTGCCGGCTCGGGTTAAGTTCCCTAAGAACACATGGGAGGGAGATGGCATGCGGGAGGTTTAATTGGGGTGGGACAGAGGGTGCTCTGCGGAATAGTTTATGAATGGAACTGGGGGAAACAGGAATGGGCGTGGATAGAGAGATAATTAGAACCAGGCCGCAGGTGCAGCTAAAGCATCAGCCAGTCCCATGGGGAGCTCTGGAGTTAGGTTGTCCCTTCTGAGATGACCCAAATTAACTAAAGGGGTCTGAGTCTTTTGTACCTCCTACCCCCATCCAAATATCCTGTCCCTGTATGAGGCAGCGACTGAGGTCAGTTCCAGAGAGAAACTGAGGCAGCAGCTGGGGCAACAAGTCTCCCCGTTCTTGGAGGAAGATTTCAGCAGCACATCCACTACTGCTGAATACCTGGTTCAAGGCCAAAAATTATGGAGCTCGGAGCCACAACAGGCTTCTGATCTTCCACAGTCCGCTGAACGCCCCTGACAGCCCACTGAAGTGATAATGTTAAGGAAGGGGATGATTAGGAGTAATTTGCTGAGGGACCAGGTTTGCATTTTGAGTTGTCGGCAGATAATGAAGCAAGAATGTCAATCGACAGGTAAATCAAAGTTGGGGCAACAGGAAGGAAGGAGGAAATTTGCTCCTCCCAAAAAGCAAGGCCTTTAATTGAGGCATATGATGAGATAAGTAGGTAAGCGGAGTAAGTTTGCAGCTGCCAGAGATTGCTAAGTTGGAAGAAAACTTTTTGTATGTATGGTTTGTGGGACTGGAACTGAGAGGTGTGGTGGGACAAAATCTCATTTGAAAATTCAAGTCAAGAATCAGAGCGACTTTCAAGTAAACTCTCAGCCTTCAAATACAGGGTTCCCTGTCTTGGTTTTGGACCTAGTAATGAATACTTTCTTCTATCTCTTAATTATTGATTGGCAACAGTAGAACACCAAAGATAAAAATTTAATTGTTTTATTAAAATAAAAGAGGCTGTCCTTTTTTTTTTTTTTAGTGTTGCCCTGGGTAGAGTGCTGTTGTGTCATAACTCACAGCAACCTCAAACTCCTGGGCTTAAGCTATTCTCTCTCACCTCAGCCTCCTAAGTAGCTGGGACCACAGGCACCCACCACACTCCTGGCTATTTTTTGCTACAGTTGCTATTGTTATTCTAGCTGGCCCGGCTGGGTTCAAACCCACCAGCCTCGGGGTATGTGGCTAGCACTGTAACCACTGTGCTACAGGCGCAGAGCCAGAGAGGCTGTCTTTTATACAGCAATAGGTCCCGGATTTTTTTTTCCCCCTAATTCAGTGTGCTGTGCTCAGAATGCACTCTGAATGCACTCTGAATGCCCTCCATGTGACCAGCGTCCCTGCTGACATCGCCCATAGTGGGGCTACTTTTGTATTGGGGGCCACTGCTGTATACTGTGCCTGTAACCAAGTTCAACCTTGGAGATTATAAACACATATGGAGTAAAGGGGCCTTTCATAAAAGAACATTTCTGTGACTATTCTCAAGCAGATACAAAGTATTTCTCTCTGTCTGGTTTCTTCCTTGATAGGAACAATAATATTTATGAGGGTTTTTTTCCTTTTTCTTTTTCACTTTTTTCTTCATATTTATAAAAGACACCCTTCCTCCCTGATCTTTGAATTCGTCCCAGTCTCACTTCAGCAGTCCACGGTGACATAATGAAAGTTATAATAGATCTCTTATAGAGCATTGGGGTAGAGCGGCCCATGGATATAGTTGCTAATTATAATCATTCCTAAGCTGTTTGTAACTATTTCCCACTGTTCACCCAGCTGCATGCGACTGGCCTATTTATATTTCAGGAAGGATCTCTTCTTCCTCCTTCTCCTCCCCCTCCCATTCCCAAAGCCCCATATTCAGAGCAGCCAAGACATTTTCAAGTACAGTGTGTGTGGAAGCGATCTCCATCTCCTAAGGGGATACACGCTTTGGTTTCATTGCACAGGCAAGATTTTGGAGATCAGGAAAACTAAAAGTTTAATTTGGTGAGAATGCATCCTTTTTACCACATCGAGGATCACAGATCCCACTAAAACCACTGCTGTTAATTACCAATCACATCCAATCTTCTCTCGTCTACCAACTGGATACTTTTAACTGGACACTGTATTCTCTGCTTTCTGTTCAGAACCTGCCTCCACCTCAGCTCTGTGACCCACCTCCCAGGCTGTCTTGCAGCGGGTCCCATTGCTTCTCTCCTGGACCCGCTTATCTATCCCGCACACGGTTGCCAAATTACACTTTCTAATTTGCAGCCCTGATTGTGTCTCCTTCTCTGTAAAATCCCTCAGTGTTTCTCATCTCCCTAGAACAGTAACCTACAATATCCAGTAAAGCAGAAAAAGCTTCTTAGAATCTGTCTCTGGCTCACCCGCCTGGCCTTACCTCCTGCCTCTCCGACTCCCCCACTCTTTGCCCTCTTTGCTCTCAAGCTTTGGCTCTCCGCATGCTCTTCCCAGTCATTCTTCCCTTACACCTCGGTGCTTTTGTGCATGTAGTTCCCAGCGTCTGGAGCAATCTTGGGATGAATTGTGACACTTGAAGAGCTATCTTTGTCCCAACTTCAGAAACCTCATTTTCATTCTGATGAATGGCGGGAATAGCTCTCTCGGTTTTTCCCCTAGGCTGTTTTACAAGTATTGAAGAGTCACCTGTTAATCCTGAAATGAGTTTTCTAAAACAAAGCTTCATCCGAGAACCCATTAAACCCAGATGGTCTCAAAAATCGAATTTGCATTGTCTTTCCCACAAGGTCTTCTCAGGTAACCAACTCATGTTGTGTCAGACTGATGTGTCACGTTATCAACCCCAACAGTCCCTGGGACAGTGGAAAGGGGTAGCTGGTGAAGGGAGCAGGTTCTTCCTGAGCCTGGGGTGGCTGCCAGCCACTCTGATGTTCCTACACGAGGCCATCACTGTGGATCCCTGGAATGATCTGAGCATGTAGCCTTGGCTGGCAGCCAAGAGCAATGGGAAGTCCCCTGAACTGGAAGTTTGGAAAACGGGTCGCTGCCACAAACAATGTATGTGACCCCGGGGAAAAGTCATTGCCGCGCTCCTGAAGTCCTCACAGGGAAACTGGATATTGGATTGAAATGTTCTAGTAATGAATCAATTCCTTTACAATGTGCTACTATCTCCCTCCCCGTGTCAGATCACGTTGGTGCGCTTCCTTGATTTGTTTTACCCCTTTTTACTATGTTTCTAGGCTCCAGTTTCAACATGACTTCCCCTGCAATTGCCAGCACTTTTGTTTGTTTGTTTTTAAAAAATTTGTTCTCAATCTACCCTCTTGCCTCTAGTCGTAAACACTCTCAAGGAGCTGCCACATACACTCCACAGCTCTCTTCTAGGCTCGGGCTGCTGGCCCGCACCCTTCTGTAACGTCCTCCGGCCTTCTGCCCTTGCTTCCTCCAGGACAGTTTCCTTATTAAGTAACTTACACGTGAATTTTTGTTTCAGAGTCCGCTCATGGACTGGACTCGACCTATCTATCCTCGTCAGATTCATTAATAAAGGCTTGGCTTGGATTTGTAGGCAGCAAACCAAACTGGTTTAGGGCGAATAGAGGAAGGACGGGTGTGTTTTCTGTACTGAATTGTGCTTGATAAAGTGCTTAATAAAAGTGGCTTCTGAAGTGGTTCCCGTTCAAGAAAGAACAACTCCAAAGCTCTCTTTATTAACGTATGGATTTCCCGTCATTGTTGTTGGTCTTCCTGTGCATAGTTTAGACTACATTTTTCAAGTTAGACTTTTATCACATCTGTTACTGTTTCCAGGCATTTTATAAACAGCTATCTGGATAGAGAAGCAACAAGGAAGCGTTGTAAGCTTTTTGTCCATATCTTTTAGCTTTTACCTCCAAACCTATTTTATTTTTTTAATTTCTCATTAAATCTCAAAGCAATGTGAAATGCAAAGTGGAATTTGGGTTGAGTACCTGGACGAGCATTTGTAGAGAAGCCTTTACTGAAGCCATCTGCCTTAGATACGTGGACAGAATCAAGATGGCTAAGATAATACAGGGGGCGCTACTGAGCAAAGTCGAGGTTGATGGTTAATCCTCCCCACTGCGCATGTGCCTATCTGACCCCCCAGAAGCACAGCTCGCTGCAGTTTGATGTCTGTTGTAGGGTAGGCCTGTTGTACGCAGTCTCTGCTCTGATGATTGGCATGAGCCACGCGCACTACATTGAAGCAAGGTTTTGAAGCAAATAGAATGGCATTTCCCAGTTGCTTTCATGCTGTTATTTTTCTCTGCAAGATGCATTCCAGCTTCTTTTGTGGATCCTCAGATGTGATTCTATGAGCTGTTGACTAAGGTGGCACCTTTATGTCGTGCACCAAAGAGCGGTTTTTATGTAGCCCTTCTGCTGTACGTAGAAGGCACATGGGTATGTGTGTGTGGTGAGATGGCTCAATTGACCTTGTTCTTTCAATACAGACTTATGCTTATCACCAGTTACATGACTGTTCTATTCACAAATCATTAAATAATGGGGTTTAATAGCAATCAAGTATCTTTATAATTTAATAATTATTTCGTAACATTAATATTTATAAACATCTTTTCTTTGGGCATTAGAGGCAAAAAACAGAGTCCTTTACTTGCCACCACAGTGGCATGTAGTTACAGATGTGATGGCTCCCATCTCAAAGACATTGCTCCAGGATCAGGGATGAAGCAATTTTGGGTTTGCATTGAGCTAACTACTATTTTCAGAAACTCAAAACCAAAAACTATGCCTCGCTACCTCAGCTAAGAGTCTCTGGAGACCTTACCGTCCAGGTAGCCTTTGTACATTTTATTTCAAGAAAAATAAATAAATATTTAATAGAGAAGTTAAAAGTCTCTTTCTAACTCTATCATATATTTCAGGGAATTATGTCCTTATTCTGTTCACTTATGTCGAAATTGTAAAGCTTTTGTCATTTCTACCTTTTTTCTCTTTTACTTTATTTCTCTTTAAATGGGTTTTAGTGTTTATAAACCACTTGACAAGGTGTGTGTAAATGAGTCTAACTGAGTAATCAATGTATCACCATTAAGAATATCACCATTCCATACATAAACACCACAGGGGTAGCTTTCCAAATCCATTCAGGGTTTTTTTAAGCTCTCATGCTGGTTCAGAGATGATATATGCCATTTTTATAAGGTGAGAAAGTAGAGCAGCATAAATTGCACCAAGCAAGTATTGAGCACTGCAAAGTTCACTGTTCCTTGGAGAAATGAGCTGTGCGTTTACTGCTAAAAACAAACCTTTCATAAAATATTACTCGGTACCAGCCTAGCGGAGATGTAAGGGTCATTGGGAATGAAGTGCATAGTTTCACCCTCTGTCCTTTTTGAAGCATGATAAAATCAACATAAGACAGCAGTTTGACGTGATTAATAAGAGCCTGAGGATTAGATAGAAAATGAAATTGATTTGAAGTCTAGGTTGGTCCCTTTTTAGCTGTATGGCTTTGTAAAGGCCACTTTCCTCTATACCCAAGTTTTTCCATCTTTAAAATAGAGATAGTAATGCTATTACTGGTTTTTCTGTAAAGACTGATGACAAGATGTATAAATGCCATGCCTGGCAAGTAATATACGCTCCTTAACTGGTAGGTATTTATTTATTTATAGATATTACTGATACAAATAAAATATTAGTCTCTTTCTGCCTCAGCATCAATTGCCATATGACATTTGTAATGTGCATGTTTATGATATACTTTCCGATAGTTAAGTAATCCCCTAATGTTTTTAGAGCAGTGGAATTCAGATTCTATAATAACTCCAGAACCTAACCCAGTGGCCAACACATACAAATCCTTAATAAATAGTCATTATTATTTTAGTTATAATAAGAGAAAAACATGTTCTGAAACAAAGATTCTGATTTTGAAAACAATTGCTTTCTAACATTTTTTTTTTAATGCTAGAGGTCAGCATCATTAGTAGGAGTGCTCATAGGAGTATTTGCAGTAATATGCTTATTGGGTAAATTAGGCAGCATATGGTGTGCTAGAATACACGGCTCTCACTCTGTATTAAGAGGTATATGGGGCTCCAGGGTAATAAATTGCTGGATCCATATGCTATTCAGGAGACAAATTTAGTGTATGGTGACCTTGCTACAGGATCATGGAGTATAAGAAAATGAGTTGAAGTGGAAGAAATGCTTAGATTAACCCAACAACTCTGATAATTGACCAGTATGGCAAGGGCATTTCTGTTCTAAAAATAATCAACAACATGATCAGTCCCGTAGGAATGTTGTGATGGATTATATATTTCAAAATTTTTCTTGTTAGCAAAAATCACCTTTAAAGTAACTTCATAGGGTTTTGAACAAACAGCCAACCTTTTTTTTTTTTTTAATAGAAACCCCACAGTAAAGTAGTTAGCAAAGAGAACTGGATCTTTCTGTAACAGAGTCTTGGCCTTTTCTTTCATCTCCAGTTCCAAAAAATTTTGAGGGAAATAAACAACTGTCAAGTGAAATGCTGAAAGGACAGTCTTAAAGTAATGGAAAGTCTTAGAGGGGCATCAAAATAAATCATATGGATGAAAATGTTCACTAGGAAAAAGGGGATTCAGAAATCTTCAGCCAAAGCAAAAATTAAAACGACCTGTTAAATATACGAAATAGATGCAATGTTTATAAAGAAAACTGTCCGCCTCCTCCTCCAAATCCAGGATACATGTTTTACCAGCCCCTGTGCTGTTTATCTATGTGCTATTATTTTCCCTCCTTTCCTCACCCATGCTTTCCTCATTTCTTCCTCCCCTCCTTCCAGGTAAACATAACCAGTGTCAAAGCTGTGGCCACAAAGGCCTGTGGTCAAGGCCATTGTGATAATGAAGACAGAGAATCATCAATACTTCATTAATTATTTTTCTACCCATATAAAGGTTCTCTGTATAATGAATAAGATCAGGGGAGACACTGCAACAATGGTACTAATGCTAAAAAAAAAAAATACTACTCAGCACTTACAGGGCGTTTGTGATGATCTAAGCATCATGTCGCATCCTTAGATTACCCTGGCTAGTGTTCTTTTTTTTGTTTTTTATTTTTTATGTTTTTTTGAGACAGAGCCTCAAGCTGTCACCCTGGATAGAGTGCTGTGGCATCACAGCTCACAGCAACCTCCAGCTCCTGGGCTCAAGCGAGTCTCCTGCCTCTGCCTCCCAAGTAGCTAGGACTACAGGCGCCCGCCACAATGCCTGGCCAGTTTTTGTTTGTAGTTGTCGTTGTTTGG
>CAUYON010149539.1:0-16765 GCA_963573935.1 Arctocebus calabarensis
ACTACAGCTTTCAGCTCATCATTATCCACCTTGCTTTTGGGTCACCCACATGGCTCATTTTCAAGATTAAAATCACCACAATGGAACTTCTCAACCATCGATGTCCTGTGTGTTCATTAGCCACATCCTTCCCAAACATTCTGTTGATATTTCAAGCTGCCTGTACCACACTGGTTTCACGACGGAACTCACATTCGTAAATAACATGAATTTTTACTTATCCGTGGTATCACAAAAATGCCTCTAAAAAAAACCACTTTCTTCCCAGATGGTTCCCAAAGAGAAACATCTCCCCATGTTGTTTTACAGAAGTACTTCTCTCCTGGATCAAAAGCTTTAAGTTCCTGTCTGATGTTGTCAAGATTTTCCACAGGAATTTGAAACATTTTTGAAATTTTCCGCTCAGCGCCCAAGAAGCGCCGCGTCCTCCACCGAGAGCTGCCGCGTCCCACGGGGCCGCCCGCGCCCCCCCCCACGCCTCCGCCCCGCACGGCAGGACCCCAGCCTCAGCGCCAGCCCACCCCCAGCACCACCCGTCCCTCTTCCCGCGCCACCAGAAAGAAAAGATGGCGCTCGAGTCTGGTCAATGATATTTTTAATTGCAATTTCCAATTGTATAGGAATATAGGCAACAATCATCAGAGAAATGCAAACCAAAACCACCTTGAGATATCATCTAACCTCAGTGAGAATAGCCCACATGACAAAGTCTCAAGGCTGCAAATGCTGTGTGGTTGTAGAGAGAAGGAAATACTAATAAACTATTGGTGGGATTGTAAACTAACATAGCTTTTTTTGGAAAGAGGTATAGAGACTCCTCAAATAGTCAAAAGTAGACCTTCCATTTGATCCTGCAATCCAATTGCTAGGTATCTACCTAGAAGAAAAAAATCATTTACCATTAGGACATTTGCACTAGATTATTTATAATAATCTAGTATTTATAATTATAATTTATTTTAGAATAAATAAAATGTATGGACATTTAGCTCCATTCACACTCACCAAGATGTAGAAACAACCCAAGTGCTCATCAACTCAAACTCATGAATGGATAAATAAACTGTGGTATATGTATACTGTGGAATACTATTCAGCCATAAAGAAAGATGGAAACTTTATATGTCTTATATTAACATGGATGGATTTGGAGAACATCCTCCTAAAAAAAGTATCATAAGAATGGAAAAGCAAGTATCCAATGTACTCGATGCTAATATGAAACTAGCAGATGAACAACTACACGCTTGCATTAGAGAAAAACACAATTAAATTGAAGAAAAGGAAGAAAAGGAGGAGTGAGAGGGGAGAGAAGAGGAGGGAGGGGGACTGGTGAGCTCTCACCTAATGGGCACAATGTGGAGCACGTGGCACACTTCCTCAGTGAAGGGCTCAACTACAATTTGGACTTTACCTAACAAATGCAAACACTATAACCTAATCATATGTACCCTTACATCAATGTGAAATTTTAAAAAAAGAAACATGGGTGATTTTTGTAGATTGATCTTGTATCCTGCTACATGGCCAAATTAATAGTTCTGGTTTCTTCTTTACAGATTATTTGAGACTATTAAAGTTTAGCTATAATGTAATAATAAATACATTTAATATTTGATATGTACCAGCATTACTCTAAGTGCTTTACACAAATTTTATTTTATTTAATCATACTGTTGCAGGAACGGAGATGCGAGGAAACAATAGCTTTGCCTCAGGTGCAAAACTCACTCCTGTTATTATTGAGAGATTCAAGAAACCTGACTACACAACTCAAGATGGCATGTAGCAAATCATCTTTATTTTGGGCCACCTTACATATACTGGTGGTCATGTACACACTTAACCTTATAGCCTTTTACCATTACCTAACTTCTTCTATCTGAAATTAACTTGTGGAAAAACATTCAGTCTACAAATCAACACAATACTTTCTGCTTTTATATTCTTCTCAGACATGTGTCAGGTTTTGAACAAAGTATCTAAATAAAAATCACAAAGAGCTGCAGGGGGAACTGGTGAATGAAACCCCTCAAGCACACACTTAGTTAACCCAAAATGGATTTATGACTTTGTTTCTCTACAGAACAGAGATCTTTAGGCTTCAGGACATTATGTGCAGACATAAGTCACCCTCCGATCTGTATCACCAGGGGTGGGGTTGACAGCCCCTAACCTCCTAGGCTTAAAGGAAGCATACTTTCAGAGTCACTGTTTTTATAGACTTTTACCTCCGGACAAACAGTCTCTGTGTACACTCAGGGGGGCCCAGCTGTCTTGCTTCTGTATTAGCAGAAGCCATTTTAACCCATTAAAGGCTTGCCTTTGTGTGGCTTATGTAGGGTCGTCTTCTAACCCTACACATACCAACACTTGGAGGAAATTGAGCCTCAGGAGGTTTGATGGCTTGGCCTGAGGACCCCTATCTCATATCTGTCAGAGCCATGGGGGTGTGGAGAGTGGCCATTTTGGAAAAGAAAAGTTGTTCATTTTTCACCTGATTAGCATTTTGTTCCCTGAAAACACTGTAGATAACGTAGTTTAGGCCAGATGAACATAAAATTACCCAATATGTAAAGTGTTTGGGGTAAGACCAACATCTGGAATTCCTTTTACTGAGTTCTTTCTGTGTGTCAGGTGCAGTGCTAAGACTTTTCATGCACAATTTTTTAGTGAATCCCCAAAGGAATCCATGTAAAAGAGGATATCCCTGTTATATCCCTGTTTTACTGAGCATGGGCTGTGCAACTTATGCCCACACCCCTACCCTGTGAGGCCAAGACAGAAACCAGAGCTCTCCGAGGCAGGGGGTATAGTGATCAGGGCTTGGCTGCTAGTCACTGGACCTCCCTGAGCCTTAATATTTTAATCTGTATGGAATCTATTCATCACTGTTTTTGTGTGTCATTTTCCTAAACCTTTCTGCAGAGAGATTCTGATATTGGCCCAAGTTGAGACAAATGCAGACATTGGGTGTAAATGATGGGAAACTTACATGGCAATTTGACACCAACGCAGTGTCCAAGCATGTGATTTGATTTCGTATCTTACAAAAGCATCAGTTACAATATATTGGAAATTAAGAAAACAAAACAAAACCAGTCCTTCCATAGAGGGTTTGTGCAGCATGGCTCTAACAGAACTCTTTGGATTAGCATGAAATCATACCTCCTCTCCAGGGTCCCATCCCAGTGGCACCCAGCCCTGTCCAGCACCCTGGGCTTTTTCTTACTGTGCCCTGATTCTCTGTGTCCAGCTGTACTGAGGGCTTCTCCTGCTCCTCAAACACCTAAGCACTTCCCTGCCTTAAAACTTTAGTATTTGTTCCCTCTGCCTGGAGGGAACAAATACTTGCCATTGTGGAAAGCAGGCTCCCTAGTTGTTGGGGTCCAGCTCAGATTCTACCTTCTCAGAAGCCTTTGCCCCATGCCACCCTCTGCACAGCTCAGTGTTTATGCAACGCCCTCATCCCACCAAGAGCTGGTATTGTCTGCCAGCTGACTGCCTCTTGCTAGAATGCAGGCTCTGTGAGCCTCTCCAGTCCCTATTGCTGTGCGTCACACAACACTGGTTGAGCTGGGAATGAATGCATTAATAAGGAAAATTCAGCAGCTTAGAAGGGTTAAATGAGTTGAGGAATGCTACACTGCCCTTGGAGTAGGTATGCTAGAAATGTTAGCCCCATCCCTGCCCCTCTGTTCCAGCCCCAACCCCTCCTCCCATCTCCATACGGGGTTGCCCTCATCCTGGCCTTCCAGTGCCTCCTCTATGTGGCATGGAACCAGGAGGGGGTCCTCAGCCTATTCAGGTGGACAATCCAAGTGGCAGCTTATCCACAGTCCATCTCTCAGCTGTTTTGTGGATGTGGTGACCTATTATTTTATAATGGAGGCTGTTCCTTGGAAGATGGCCAGCAGGTCTCTTTAGCCACGAGACCTTCAGAATCAGAGCACCCTCCCTCTTGGGAAGGGTTGACTAAAAATGACCCCTACCTTCTTTTCATATATGTGTTAATTGGCTTGCTTGGTCTTTTCAGCAATTACTCATTGAGATATGGTCTTTGTCCTTAAGGAATTTATGGTCTAGTGAGCAGATGTGAACAAGCAATAATACACACACATACATAGCTGCAACTGTGACCACTGCTAGGAGGGACAGTTAGAGTGTGAAGGTCATGGGAGGCTATGGAGGTGACAGCTTTAGAAGGGTGAGCGCTCCTGGGCTGGGTCTGGGGGCATCCACACATCTTTGTGTGTGTGTCTGTTCCCTCATGTGTGCACATGTGTGCGTACAGGGCATGTGAGATATCCTGGAGTGCTCCAGTCGGAGGATGTGGCCTGTGTGAAGCTCTTGAGCAGGGAAAAGGCTAACACAGTCCAGCGATGGAGAGAAGGCTACTGTGGGTGGGTATGGTGAGGGAGGCAGCAATGAGGGAGAGGTGAAGATGGGACTGTGGCAGCGCCAGGCCAGCCTACTCTGCAAACCCAGCCTGCTCTCTGCCAGTTGGCGTGTGGCAGAGGGCCACATGTTGTAGGCTGGTCGGTCTAGGTTCCTGGAGTGCCAACTTTGTAGGGCCATTGAGTGAGTAGGCACTCTGTCCTCTGGCCAGAAGAGAGCCACACCACTGCATCATGTCCCAGCCCATGCCTTACACTGGGGTAACTGTTCAGACAGGGCAGGGACCTGCTTGGGGCATGCAGCAGGAAGGCAGCAGATGAGCTGTGTGTTCTCTGTGCAGGAACCAGAGGAGCTTTGGATCAAAGCACATCTCATCCTGCCCCTCCTCTGACTGGAACCAGGCACTGGTTAAAACCTGTGGTTGTTAAAGGGTCTGTGACTTAAGGTGTTTGATTGCAAATGGCAGAAGTCTCAGAGGGTACTGGCAGTCTCTGAGTGGCTGGAGATCGCTGCACTGAGGTGCTGAGAGCAGCTAGGACACATGGCCCTGGAGGATGAAGATCATTCCCCCTGGGCCACCAGTGGCCAGAAGGGGCACATGGCTCACCAAACCCCAGTCTGATTCCTGCCCCAAGCCACTGTGCACTCCTGCTCCTCAGCCTTCTGCCAGCCAGGACACACCCTCAGCACCAAGTGTGTCCTCTGCCTGACATGTGTCCTGTGCCGCTGCTTGTTGCTCCCGAAGTTCTTGGCTCACTTGCAGCTTCTCCCTCCCCTAGAGGCGTCTCTGTAGTCCTGTTCTAGGGATTACATAATAGATGGTTTTAATGCCCTTTAGCATTAATAGCTGTGTCCTCAGGGCTGTGAGCTCCCTGCGGACAGGACTGTTGTCTGGGTTGTCATCCTATAGTGCCATGGGGGGAGTTCAGTAAGGCTCTGTGGGAGGCCAGTGCCACTGTCCCTGCCTTCATTGCAATATCAGAGGCTTAGGAGCTCACGGTGGGCGGTGCAGATGTGCTAAGTGGAGTCATGACTCTGCTGCTTTCTGGACATGGACCCATCACGCTGAGCCTCAGCCTCCTGGCTGGCAGGTCTCCCCCATCTCGGAGCTGCCTGGCCCAGGCCTTGGCATCAGCTGTTAACCGAGGTTCTAAGTGGGACCTTTCCTGGGGAGGCCTGGCTGTCCCCCAGCTCTGGGCATGCTCACAGGTCTAATGTCACTCTCCTCACCTCCTGCCCACTGTTTACCTCCAGTACGCCTGGGTGGAGAAGCACTTTGGCCCGGAATTTCTGGAGCAGATTGTGCTGACCAGAGACAAGACTGTGGTCTCTGCTGACCTCCTCATAGACGACCGGCCGGATATCACAGGCAAGTGGCCTGTGGTAGGCGAGGAGTACACGGAGTCGGGGAGGAACCCTGAACTTTACATCCCCTTCTGAGGGTCATGCCTCCTGTCCACACCACCTGGTGACCAGCTGTTTGCCAGGCACTGAGCCTCTTCCCTGTTAGGAAGACAGGGTCCCCAATGCAGATGGCCTGGGCAGGCATTCCTGGGGGAGGGGGGGCTGCCTAGTGAGCAACCTTAGGTGAGTCACTTCATAGCTCAGAAGCCTTCCTTAGGCAACATGAGGATAGGACTCAGGTTTCAAATATCTATTTTTAATAGCCAAACCTTGATTTTTACAAAAGCAGTTTGGACTGGCCCTAATGCACAGCAGCAAAGCACAGCAGTTTCTCTAGTTGGCGGTGGTGTGGAGGCCATATCTGTCCCTTTTGCTTACACATGATCCCTCCCACCAAACAGACCCGTAGAAAGGACAGGGGAAATTTATTGGCTCACTTAACTGAAAAGCTGGTTAGGAGGGTTTTAGGCACAGCTGAATCTGTGAGACCAAATAGCATCAGCCAACATTCAGTTTCTTTGTCTCCTGCCCTGTTGTGCCCAGGCCTGCCGACAGCCTTCACAGGCTGTCTCCCCAGGTGGTTGTCAGTAGTTTCAGGATGACAGCCTATTCTTTTGGACATTCCAATGAAAAAAGACACAATATTTCTTTCCTGACTATTTTGGAACTGGCTTGAGAAATAGACCCATCTCTAACCCAGTCACTGTGTTCAGAGGGTGGGATCTACAGGTGTTTCCCGCAGCCCCTCCCAAACCATGTGCTCTCCCAGGGAGAGTCAGGGTGGCAGTTGCCAGTGGGGGCTATGACCTGTAGGGCCCAGACACTTGCTATCATTCATCTCCAGGTACAGGGAGCTGGGCAGAGGCCAGTATGAGGAACCGGGGCAGGGGCTTACCCCAGAGGGGTAGGATCCTGCCAGCAGCAGCAGAGGACAGGATGACTGATGTGCAGGAGGCTCCTGTGGTCACTAGACAGTGAGCTACACAGCTGGGCTGCCTGGCTTTCTCCACCCCACCCCCCCCCACAGCAGGATGGTGGGGCAGAGAGGGGAGGGCAAATGAGCACAGTGAGGTGTGAGCATGAGGGCACTGCTGTGTGCAGGCTGGGCAGTGGGTGGGAATCACTGGCCACTGAGTGCCGACTCTGCTGTGCCGAGCACTGCCCCTGCGGCAGGAGCAGTCACTGATTTACAGATAAGGAAACTGAGTCCTGCTGAGGTAAGCTGCCTGTGTGAGGACTCCAGTCTGTCCTAGGGCCCCTCTCCCTGGACTGAACTGTTGCTTTCCCTTCCACAGGGGCTGAGCCAAACCCCAGCTGGGAGCACGTCCTGTTCACCGCCTGCCACAACCGGCACTTGCAGCTGCAGCCCCCCAGCCGCAGGCTACACTCTTGGGCAGACGACTGGAGGGCCATCCTGGACAGCAGGCGGCCCCGCTGAGCTGGACTGTGCTTCTGGCTTCTCCACCAATCCCTGATCTCAGGGCTTCCAGCTCGGGGCCTGCAGAGCCAGTACTCTGGGGCAGGGGACCCTCCTAGACACTGGGGCCAAGATGAGCTCCTGCTGCATGTCTCCTTCCTCTCCCAGCCCTGCCAGGCCTTAACCTGATCTCAGGGCACAGCTGGGCCCTGTGGGCCCTTGGACACATGTGCTGCAGGCAGTTCCGCTGACCTCAGGCAGAGGACTCCTAGCTGCCAAGGCCCCAGGGACTCCTGACAGGGAAGTAGGTTCCCTGAGGCATCAGGGGCACCCTCTTTCCAAGATCTGCAGCCTGTCAACAGGGAGTGCCAGGAACATAGTGACTAAGGTGCTTCTGGCTGGGCACAAGTCCCTTACAGTCTCAACCATGGCACCCACATTCCACCGCCCACACAGTCAGTCTTCCCAGATGGCCTGCCATGAATTTAGCAAACACTCGTCAGGGGCTAGTGGCTGTCAGGTTCCATGCCAGGAGATGACACTGGCCCTGCCCTCACCCAGCTCAGAGGTTCCTTACATCTCTGTCCCTGGGGCCCTCAGGCCGAGCAGAGAGTCAGCGGGCTTGAACATGTGTTGAGTGCGTGAAAAATAAATCCTGTTCACACGTAGCCTGAGGCTGTGACTTGTCCTGAGACCCTCTGGCATCTGGGCCCTGGGGAACCCCCTGCACATCTTGTGTCTGGGTGGCCCCACTGCAGTGACAACAAGGGCACAGCTTCACCCCGTGCCTCTCAGGACAGGCTCTGATGGTGCAGAGCCAGCAGCTGTGGTGGTCCCCTGGGTACCCACTCCACACTGGCTGGTGAAGGGTGGAGGCCACAGGCCTTTAGCCACCCTCTCGTGTGCTGCGTCCCACACCTGCCCCAGTGCTCTGGGGTGGATCCCCATCCTCTGTTCCCCTACCAAGGCCAAATTCCTGTGCGACTCCAGGAGCCCTGGGGATGGCTGGTGTTAGGGTTCAGCTTTTGCTCCTTTTCACCCACTTAGAAGTGACAGCCTGAAAGAACCACCTCCTTGCTGCCCTCTGGAGAGATTTCAGGGGCCACTTCCTTTTCCTTCCTATTCTGGCTACTCGTTCCCCTGTCATGGAATGGAACATGGGTACTCAACCCCAGTGGGTGGGCAACCTGTAGCCTCAGAGTTATTATTATAATAAAAGGATTTGTTCTGTAAAATTTGGATTCAGTCACATTCACGGATACAGAAGGCCACATGTGGCCCCAAGGTCGCAAATTCCCCACCACTGCTGGATCTGTTCCAACTCTGAGGCCCTCCCAGCTAGCCTTTCTGCCTTTTGTGAAAGGTACTTTTGGGGCTGTTCTGTGGGTAGGATCAGGTAGGAGAAAAGATGAGAGAAAGGAACTGTGGCTCAGGGTCAGCCGAGGTTTTTGGCTTTCTAGCTCTCAGTGTCTCATGAGCTTGGGCTCCACCACTCCACCCCAGGGAGGAAGGGGTGCCCCTGAGGGGGTTGGGCTGGGCTCTATCACCCCAGTCAGAAATCAACTGGCCTAGGCGGGCAGCATCCAGAGAAGTCCTGGCCGCCCAGACCTTTGCCCCAGATGAGAGCCAGACCTGGAAGTGCTGGCTCCCTGCTGCTCTGAGGTCCTCCTCTGCTTCTGAAGCAAGGGCGCAGCAAGGACACCAGGCCCTGAAAGTCTCTTTGCTGAGGGGGCAGGACAGTGTGTGACAGGGAAATGAGTTACTTCCTCCTACCCCCCTGTGGCCGGCCTCTCTGCTCTCTCCTGGTGGTCACCGCAGGGGCTGCCCATTGCTCCAGGACCTCTTTCCAGAGAGGCCCTGACTCCATGTGCAGGGACTCTCCCACCCACCTCACAGTCTCCAACTGTGGTGACAACAGCACCTTCTGTATTTAGCCCTTGCTGGAGGCCAGGGATGGGGGGGTCTGTGCTGATCCCAGAACATAGCTGTAAAGGAGACCCACCCAGCCCTGCCCTGAGAACAAAGCAGCTTGGCTCATGTCTGTCTTGGGGCCTGTTCTGGTGACAGAAACAGCCCTGCCAGGGTTTCCTCAGCCGTGTCTGGGTTTCTCTCCCCTTCCTGCCTGGGGGCTGACTCCGTGCAGGGGTACAGGTGATGGTTGGCATCTGGTCCCTGTGCAGTGTCACTGAGAATGGTGTTCACTGGCCCCAGATGAGTTAGGAAGGGCCCCTTCCATCCACATAATTTTGTAAACAGGAGCAGGGCCAGGCTGAGCCCTACCCAGGGCCTTTCCCTTCCTGTTTCTCTCCTGACTCTGGCCATGTGCTCCTAGCCCAGGAGGCCTTTGTGGGGTCCAGCTGGGCTGGGAAGCCTGATTGTCTGTCAGTTCCCAGCAGAGCCACTGCTAGAATTTTATGCTCAGATCCTTAGGGGACAGGCTCCTCTGCAGCTTCTTTCAGACCAATGACTGAGTTTTAAAGGTCAGTTTAGAAACTCTAGTTTAGAAAGCTAGTGGTTCTCAACCTTCCTAATGCTGCATTGTACTTTCATTGTTACAAAGGGGTCACGCCCACAGGTTGAGAACCGCTGCAAGGCTCCAAATTGCTGAATTTGTCTCTGCTCAGCTATAACCACGCACCCACTTCAGCTGTGTAATTAGTTTAAAGGAGAAAAGAATAATTGCAGGGCAACAATACTTTGCTTGGTACCTCAGAACATGAACCCATCTTCCGCCCCGCCCCCTGCCCAGGAGCAGCTCACAGTGGACATGCACTTTCAGGGCAACTCAGGTCCTGTGATGGGGTGAGGCCCCAGGTCCCTGGGCCAGGGAGAAAGAGGTGAGCTCCAGGGGTGGAAGGAGCCGTGGGAGAGGTGAGAGGTCAGTCACCTGGGCACAGCGAGGCCACTCCATCATGGGTACCCCTGCTCTGTAGCTCTGGGAGGGTCCCCATAGCAGCTGATGGCCTAGGCCAGACCCTCAAGCTTCATGATCTTGTCAAAATTCACCTGATTAAAATGATGGCTGCTTTCTTTCAAGCTTGGGGAGCATGACTTCTGCTTCAGAACTCTGCTCCTAGCCTAGGGCCTCTCAGGGCTTTGTTGCCTGTGCCTGGAGGTCTGGCCAGGGACAGCCATCTTCAGAGGAACTTCCCGTCGTCTCCCCTTGGACTCCTAGTCCCTGAGCCTATCTGAGGGCAGGCAGCTGGCCCTTTCCAGGCTCAGGGTCCTGGGTCCTCTAGGTTGGACCACTTCTATGGTCATAGTCATCTTCCATGTCATAGTCCTTGGTCCTCTGGGAGAAGACTGTGATGACAGTCCTCGATCTGTGGTGTCACCAGACTAAGCAAAAGCAGGCATGTGAGGGAAGCATTTTGATTCTCCTCCTCGGGAGCTTGGTGAGGCGGTCCGGGGGGCCACGTTGTGTTGAGACCCAGGTGTGCCTTCCTCGCTTCTCAGGAGACCTTCCTGTTGGCCACATGGCCTTTTCTTCAGAATTGTTAAGCATGGATACTGTGCAGAGACACCCTCCCACTCTCCTCTGAGGGCCCTTCCTGCCAAGCTCTCCTCACCTCTCTGCCCCAGGGACCTGAGGGCTCCACCCTGCATGTGACAAGGGTCGGTAGGGTGCCCCTGTGCCCTCCTCAGAAGGACAGACTGAAGTGCTGAGGGATGTAAGGACCTAAAACTCCTTCACAGGGCTCTACTCAGACATTTTTTTTTTTTTTTTTGAGACAGCCTCAAGCTGTCGCTCTGGATAGAGTGCTGTGGCATCACAGCTCACAGCAACCTCCAACTCCTGGGCTCAAGTGCTTCTCCTGCCTCCACCTCCCAAGTAGTTGGGACTATAGGCACCCGCCACAACATCTGCCTATTTTTTGATTGCAGCCATCATTGTTGTTTTGGCGTGCCCAGGCTGGATTTGAAGGTGCCAGCTCAGGTGTATGTTGCTGGCACCCTAGCCGCTTGAGCCATAGGCCCTGATCCGAACCCGCATGCAGACATCTTTTTTTTTTTTTTTTTTGAGACAGAGCCTCAAGCTATCACCCTGCATAGAGTGCAGTGGCATCATAGCTCACAGCAACCTCCAATTCCTGGGCTCAAGCGAGTCTCTTGCCTCTGCCTCCCAGGAAGCTGGGACTACAGGCGTCTGCCACAACGCCTAGCCATTTTTTGGTTGCAGCCGTCATTGTTGTTTGGCAGGCCCAGGCTGGATTCAAACCCAGCTCAGGTGTACGTGGCTGGCGCCTTAGCCCGTTGAGCCACAGGCACCGAGCTGCATGCAGACATCTTACTGGGGGTCCCAGATGCTGTGCGACCCCAGCCCTGGGGAGGGGCTCTCCTGTGCTCAGGCAGCTAACTCTGCTGGAGGCGTGGCCACTCCCTGCCTTGTCAGGAGGTGTCAGTGGGAGTGGCCAGTGTATCCCAACACTGGATGTTCTTGTGCCAAATCCCCTCAGAGTTGGCCTTTGGGGGACAGGTGGCCCTGGTTCCCCTTCTATTTCCCCAGCCTGGGTGGAGTCCTCAGGGCCCTCTCTCACTTTTCTTCAACCCACTCCACTCACAGTTCCTCCCTTCCAGGGCCCAGACTTGTACTCGTGGTGCCAGAAATGCAGCTCTAACTGTCCATAAACACATTTCAAAGCCACCAAGCTCATGGACCTGGGAGGGCCAGGGACTGCTCCTAGGGCCTCAGAAGCAGGATCAGGGCTCTTCTGCCTTCTTATCCACCCAACTGTCTCTCACTCTTTGCCCTGTTCACTTCTGCTTCCCTCCCTGCTGGCAGAGAGGCTGGCCCAGTGTCCCCACACCTTATGGGCAGCCAGACCCCTGACCCATCATGGGAGAGGGGTTGGAAATGTCGAGGGGTGGTAGTGGTGGCAACCTTGGCAGTGCTTGGATGAGGGCAGTAGCTAAGAGGGACTTGTTGCCCTGGGCCTGAAGTTGCAATAATCAGAATTGGCTTTGCACCAGGACATCGATGTCTGGAGTAGAGCCAGGGCCTGAGATGGAGACAACTAGTGGTAGACCGGGCAAGTTCTCTGCAGGGCAGGATTGGGATGGTTGCACCAGATGAAAACTTCAGCATTTGAGTCTGAACCCCAGATGCACAGGTGTAGGGCAGGGATGTGGCCAGTTTGTGCAGGGACAAAGGCTGCTGGGTGGAGCACCCACACAGATAGCTCCGTTTGCTCACGCACACACACATGCATGTGCACTCGCACCCACGCACACTCAGCAGGGAGGTGGCAGCCCTACACCTATGAAGCCCAGCTGGGGTTGCTCCGTAACAGCCTGGGGGCAGTTGAGCCTCCTGCTTCCTGCTGAGCCCAGGTGGTGGGTTTCATTGTGAATAGGCCTAGGGAGAATATCTTCCTCAGAGTGCTCAGCACACATGCAGTAGCAGCTCAAAGGACGGTGATGACAAGGTGAGATGCAGAGGTCACATGCACACACACGCACATGCAGCATGGAACTAGAGTTCCCCAGGTCAGCTTGGGTTGCAGGGCACAAAGACCATGCAGGTCCCTCCATGTTCTGGGTCACCATCTCTCTGTTAGTTGGGACCCATTTCAATATCCCTATGATGGCAATTATTTCCTTAGCACTTACTATGTCCAGGACACTGTGATAAGCACATTTCAAAGCCATATCACCACCCTTTCAAGGCTATTCTCATTTAACGGAGCTCTGAGTGATCTGAGATGGTGACTGTGACCTGCAGCTAGTCCAGTAGTGCCACCAGGGTTTTGACCCAAGCAGCTTTGCTCTGTGGCTTATTCTTGAGGCCTCTACTATCTTGTGACCCCACAATCTCTGGGGCCTAGGAATCCCTGGGTCAAGCAGGGCATGGAGGCCAGAGCTGGGCCTCAATCCAAAGGTGGTTTCCAGGTGCTCAACCTACAGCAGAACCATAGGATGGGCACAGAGGGCCAGCGCAGGCCCCACTGGCTGAGGTGGCCCCCAGTCACCAGCCTAAGGGAAGGGGAGAAGAAAAAGGATGGGCACTCACCAAACTTTCACCACATGCCAGGCACTTGCATATGTAAGGGGGACTTCACTTTGTGGCAATGCCTGTGGCCCCAACTTTCCTCCCCTGCACTCTGGCCATTCAGCCAAGTGAGTGACAGTCCTCAAGGAAATATAGGACGGGTGTGATCCAGGACAGAAGTCCATGGGTTAGGGAAGAATGAGATGACCTGGGAAACCTCCCACTGGACAGAGAGTGGCCTCTGGACCTGGTGGGAGGAGAGCTTCAGAGGCACCCTGGAAAGTGGTTCCCCACCTGTGTTGGTTCAAAAGCCATGGGGGAGGGTTCTGAGCAGGAGGACAGGAATCTGGGAGAAAGCCCAGCTAGCGAGAGGGCTGGCTTCATGCAGCATGGAGTGGCTGCATGCAGGAGCTCTGCTCTCCCTTAGGCCTGGAGAGGGGGAAGCCAGGACTTGTTGCACCTGTCACGGGCTGCAGCTGGGGGCATGTGCTGGGCAACCACTGAGGAGGGCCAGGGGGACCTGGGGCTGAGGCCTGCAGGGGATCACCCAATCCCCAGCCAGACAGGAGCTGCAGTCACTCCTCAGAGGGGTCCAGGCAGAGCCTCTGCTGACTGAGCCAGGAGCAGGTAGGCAGACGATCCCACCGCAAAACAAGGAGCATGGCCCGGTCCTCCACAGAAGCCAACTCCTGAACCCAGACGTTCCCATGGCAGGCAAGAAAATGAGGGAGACCCTCTCAAGAGCAGGGAAGCTGGTAGCCACTCCAGGGAGTGTAAACTTTGACCTGACTCAATCCTTCCCCCAAAAAGCCTGATGTAGACAAAAGACATTTAAATGGAAAGAGATTGAGTTAGTTTTCATTGGCAATTTAAACAATAAGGTGACCAATTGCAGTTAGCAAGGAGCATTTTCTTGTACACTTGAGTTTATAGCACACGCATTTGACTCTGTTAAATAGATATCACCTCATTTAATCCTTCTGACACCTCTCAGGGTGGTGATACCACTCTCAGGGCTCAGAGAGGTTCCTTGACAAGCCCCAGGCCACACAGCAAGCAAACCTGAGTGAGAACTGGGCTCCCAGAGCCTGCTTCAGGGAAGGGACTCAGGCCTGGAATTGCCAGCAACAAGCTTATAACTCTGCCCTCTGGGCCTCAGCTTCCTCTGCTCCATGAGAAAGGGTGGAAGGAAGTGGAGACGTTGATTACAGAACGTGGATGCTGGGTCAAGGAAACGGAATTCCTCTGTGAAGGAAGGTGGTGGTCTTGGGGTGGGCACCCTGGGTGAGGGAGGAGGGGCCTTCCGTAAGAATATGGATTCTGGGAGGAGGAGCCAAGATGGCAGTCTGTAGCCAGCTTTCTGCAGACGCTCCCATCCAGGAGAGTTAAAGGACAGAAATTTAGCAAGAAAGTCAATGGTTTGGAACTGAGCCAAAAGAGAGGGTCAGAGAACACACATCAACCCTGCTGGAATGACCTGCGACCCCAAGGATACAAATAAAAGGTACAGAGCACATCACCAAGTGGACGGGAGTCCCCTCCCCCATGAGAGTGGCTCGCAGTATATGCCATACCTCCATACAAATAAGCAAGCAGAGTTCAGATGTCCTCCCACTCTACCCCACGGGAGAGACCTTCTAAAAACCAGACCTCCTTCCCTACTAGGGTGCCGCAGCACTTTCCTGCCAGGCATAAAACTGTATATATTCTCTACCTGTAAGTTGGAACTCCCAGCACTCCCCTCCACTCTCACCGTGAGGTCTGGAGGTCTGTCCCCCCACGGAATCCAGATTCTTGGACATTTTCTCAAGGAGTGTGGACAGGGCATGGGCTGTTGCTGATCTGTGCTGTTTTCCCAGCTCAGGAGTAGTGAGAGGAAAGTGAGCTGAGAGGAGGCCATGGTGGAGAGGTGGTCCCCTGAGGCACCAAGCAGCAGCGCTGAGAAAGCTTTGCTAAATTTCAGCCGCACCTGGCCTTCAGGGGATGATAGCTGAGACAAAGGGCTGGAACTCACAGACTGAGTCAGGACTATTAGCAGCCCAGCATCTCTTCCACAGGGCAGAAATTCTGCGAACTTGTTCTGTTCTATCAGCAACATCAATCAGGGACAGAGCTAAAACTGAGTGAATCGCCCCAGCCCCTATCAAGTACCCAGGTTGTCAGGCCTCACCTCCCCCACCCTGCCAACACCGACATAACTGGTGGACTGGCTGAGGAGTCACAGAGCCCCTTGTGACCTAGGCAGGTGCAAACCTCTAGAGCATCTGCTCATTGGAGAGAACTGGATCACAGCCCTGCAGGATTACCAGAGACTGGATGTGACAGCGGGGCAAGGTGGGTAAGGAGGCATCAACCTTCCCAGACTAATTTACTGGCTGGGGGGGCCCTCCTGAGCTCACAGAACCCTGGAGCAAGTTATACTAAAGCTGCCAGCAGACTCCTGCTATCTAGTTGCCGGAGACTTTTCAACTCTTTGATTTGAGGTTGTTATTGGCTGGGACAATTGATTGGGACCTCTTCAACTGGGTCAATCACCCAAGGACTTTCCTACGTGGTACACTGGGTGTGTGGTAGTGGGAAGGTTTGATTTTCCTTTTCCAATTGTTGTGGAATTGTTGTGGGGGGGTGTGGTAACCTAACTGCTGCTATTTCTCCACAGCTCAGATTCCAACACAGAGTAACCGATTCACTAGGGTAAGACAGAGAACCAGCTGAAAATAAGACAGAGCCACTTAACCCCACCACATCAAGAAGGCCCCCAGTTTCGCAGGCAGTAGCAAAGTACGGGTTGGCAAAACTCTAGGGGGAAAGGTACAAACACCAGTCCCAGCTTACAGGCAAAGGACTGGTCAATCACTACTCCTAGGACCCCCAACCCAACTTATCCTTACCTACTCACCCAGCCAAATGGTCCAAAATAAATATGGGGCGGAATCAGTGGGAAAGCTCTGGAAACATGAGCATCCAGAGTAGATCAACCCCCCCAAGGAACAATTTGGCAGACACAAATGACGATCCTATGCATAAACAGATGGCTGAGATGTCAGAAATCTAATTCAGAATTTGGATTGCAAACAAGATCAATAAAATAGAGGAAAAATTGGAATTAGAAATTCTGGGAGCATTTCAAAAATTATCTCAAGAAATCAAGGAATTCAAAGACCAAATGACCAAAGATTTTGACACATTGAGACAAGAAGTTGCAGCCCTTATAGATCTGAGAAACAAAGTAGAATCCCTCAGTAACAGAATGGAGCAAGCAGAAGAAAGGGTTTCTGACATGGAAGACAAAGCTTTTGAACGCTCCCAAACCTACAAAGAGGTAGAGAAATGGAAGGCAAAAATGGATCATTCTCTCAGATAGCTCTGGGATAACTCGAAGAAAACCAATATTCGCCTTACAGGGATATCTGAAAATGATGAAGTGGCGTCACAGGCAGAGTCTCTTCTTTATGAGATTATGAAAGAGAACTTTCCAGACATGCCAAGAGATTCTGAAATTCAGATAGCAGACAGTTTCAGAACCCCCGCACGACTCAACCTGAATAAGACATCCC
>CAUYON010149541.1:0-17018 GCA_963573935.1 Arctocebus calabarensis
GTCTTCCAATTGTTTGATCTGAGCAGCCATAATGGCCATAGAGGTAATTCCTTGCTTATTTGTGTCTGTATCATATGCTCTTGATTCCCAGTTCTCCTCAGGTCCAGCTTCCCACTGAACCTCACTATTCTCATTTTCAAATTCTGTTTGAACATCGCTTTCTTCCTCAGTTTCTAATTCTCGAGACTCTCCCAAAAGGAAGTTACCCATTGTTTTCTCTATATGTTTTTATTAAAGACCTTACTTATTCCCAGTGATGTTCCCTTGATCCTAGATTGGCCAAAGGTCCCACTTGCCCTGAGTGGAGTTTCTCTTTGGACTTCCTCCCACTGTCTCTCAAAAGTGTCACTTACTTCTCGAGTGTCACTTTCCCCTTTGGTCCTCGTCCCTGGTGTCCTATTGTGTCCTGCTGGATCCTGCCGACTGGGCCAGATGTCCTTGCCCCTAAGGCCCTGGTCTCAATCGCACCAGAAAGAAACCAGGTGAGATGCGGATTAGAAATACTAGCTTGTAGGAGGCGGGCTAACCTTGATTGCAGTGTAGCCCTGAGAAACCTCCACAGTAGCCTTTTATTGAGACAGCACAAGACGGGTGAGGGGAGTATTAGACAATGACTATGTGCCCAAGGCTGGCCATGGGCTCATGTTCTCTCTCCGCCAGGAGCACCTGCTGACGAATTGGCCGAGGGCCCGCCCCCCAGCTGCAAATCTTGATCGGAAGTCTTGTGGCTCTTGTCCTCAACATATCTCCTTCTAAACTATTATAAATATATATACTACATTTATTGGCAGTAATCTATCTCCTTTTGTTAGAATGTAAATAAAACACCACAAAGGTAGAATTGTGTATCCATGTTGTTCATCAATATATTATTTATGATTACTTTGTAAGAAAGAAGATGCCTGAATAGAAGTGCCTGGCATGAGATCCCGGGGACTTTACATGGCAAGAGGGAATTTACTACTGTGAATAAATTAAGGATCTTGAGATGGAGAGATCATCCTAGATTATACAGATGACTGATGTAATCAAACACATCCACATAAAAGCAAAAAGGAATTGAAGGACTGTTGTAGAGGGAAACATTTGAAGATGTTACCCAACTGGCTGCGAAGGTATCAAGAAAATGAATTCTTCACTAGAAGCCCCAGAAAAGAATGCAGCCTTTCCAACACCTTCATTTCCCTCTAGCAAGAACTGGTTCAGCAATAATTTGTATTGCTAAAAGCTATGTAGTTTGTAGTAATTTGTTATAGTAACAATAAGAAATTAATATACGTTATTTTCATATATATAACATCACTGTTTGGATATAAAATTAGGCATACCTGTGCACACCTATAATCCATTGCTGTAAAGATAGTATCCATAATGGCAAGCCTTCTAGCCTTATAATAGTTATGAACTCAAGAACTATTATGTTTTGGGGATATAATAGTACATTGAGCTTTGTGAATTATGAAATTTAAAATAGAAGTAGGAACATTTTCTTACAGAAATAAGTCAAAGGAAATAAATGTTTATCTAGAAAAAATATATTACAACTCAAATATTTTTTAGTTAAATATTTACTGGCAAATGTTTTACTTCTCAAAGGCTTTGATGCATTGATATTTATGAGCTGAATTTGTAAGCTTTATCATGAAATTCTATTATTATTAGTCATATAATGGGGCTAGAGTTTCTGAAAGTATAATTTTGGAAAACTTTATTGAGACTCAAGTTATTATTTGTTGAACATGAACATTTACCTCAGATACAAGGAATTTAGCCAAAGTTTCTATCGAATGAAATAAACCATCGGTAACTTTGAATTCACAATTTTCTTTTGGTCTCACTAAACAAGTCTATTTTGCCTTGATTAATAAACCAAATTAATCGTCATGCTCCAAGGTGTTTAACTTTATTAAACTAATCAGATATAATTAATTCCAGGCCCAAACATCATTTAATCACTTTTATTTATCTAAATTTTGCATTTATTCTTGAAATATATTTCTACTGAATATAGATTCTAGATTAACAGTTTAATTTTTCTTTCATGATTTCAAAGATGTCATTCATTTTATTTTGGCTTCCATTGTTTCTGATGAAAATCGTGTAAACATCTTATCCTTCTGTCTCTGTACAGATTTTTTCCTTTGGCTGTGTTTAAGGTTTTCTCTTTACCACTGGTTTTTATAAATTTGATTGTGATTTGCTGGTGTTGATTTATTTGTGCTAATTGGACATACTGGATGTGTGGGCTAAAACTTCTGTTCAAATTTTAAAATTTGTAAACATTGTTCATTCTTCTGCTGCTTCTTTTCTTTCTGACACTACAATGACACACATCCTGATATTATTAGCTGGGCCATTACAGTTCTGTTCTTTTGTTTACTCCTTTTTTCCCCACTTTGCTTCAATTTTGATAGTAAATTTCTTTCTTTTTTTTTTTTTTTGTAGAGACAGAGTCTCACTTTGTTGCCCTTGGTAGAGTGCTGTGGCGTCACACAGTTCACAGCAACCTCCATCTCCTGGGCTTAGGCCATGCTCTTGCCTCAGCCTCCCGAAAAGCTGGGACTACAGGCATCCACCACAATGCCCGGCTATTTTTTGTTGAAATTTGGCCAGGGCCAGGTTTGAACCCACCACCCTTGGTATATGGGGCTGGCTCCCTACTCACTGAGCCTTTGGCGCCGCCTCGTGACAGTAAATTTCTGTCTTCCAAATTACTGTTCTGTTCTTCTTCTGTGTTTAACTCTCTTTTATGTCTATTCAGTGAAATCTCAGCTTAAATATATATTCTCAAATCCTGAAATTCTGTTCTTTATTATAGTTCCTCTCACTGATCTTTATGGTTTTATTATTTTTCCTCCACTCTTTGACAATTTGATAATCATCTCTGTCACTACAGGGTATTAGTTTATTTGACTAGCTAGAAGTTCTGACACAGTTCCCTGTTTGTTTTCTTTCCTTTAAACATGGCTAGTAATTCTTCATTGCACACAGATCATGGCATGGTGATTTAAAGTGTAAGTCTGATAATTTTATTGTATTGTTCAAAGAATGTAAATTTTGTTTTGGCAGGCGGTTGTGTCACTCGGGAGTAAACTTGATCCTTTAGAGTGTGTTGTAAATGATGACGTGGCATATCACGAGTACCAGTCCCTAAGGGCTACTCAAGGCTACTCTTCATGTTTGGCTTGTATTGATTCAACAAATTTCTCATTCTGATTTTTTAGAACTTGAATTTCTCCAAATTTTGTATGAGCTCCAAGAGTCATAAAGCTTACAAATTTATGATGATATCGTTCTCAAATGCATTTTCTGTTGTTCTAATTTTTTTTTTTTTTGGTTTGTTTTTGTTTTGTTCTGGAGAGAATTGAAAATAATCCTCACAGATACACAAGAATATCATACCAGCTGTATTTATCATAATAGCCCCAAACTTTATGCAACACAAATACATACCAGTGGGTAAACAGATCACCCACAAAATGAAATAATTTGCAAATATATGAAATAGCAATCAGTGCATACATATATTTTTCTTTTTTAAGGAAAAAATAGATTTAGGCAATACAAATGGGTTTTTGTTCCGTGGATGAATTGCATAGTGTGAAATGTGGGCTTCTAGTGTATTAGTCACCCAAATAGTGTACATGTATCCAATAGATAGTTAAATTGTTATCCCTTACTGACCTCCCAACCTACCCCCTTCCGAGTCTCCAAAGGGCATTACACTATTTTGTATGACCTCAGTGGAGAAACATCAAAGAAAATATGCTGAGTGAATGCCAGGCACAAAAGAATAGGGGTGCTTTTTTGAGGTGTATAATTATAGAAAAGGGAAATCTAAGCTACAGTTCACTTGTTTTCTGGGTTAGTATCATTGGTTAAACTTCAAGGACAGATGAACAAACTCTGAAGGTTAGTGGTGATTGTTTCATGAATATACACATTTCTCAAACTCATGAACCATGTACTTTAAATGGGTTTATTGTAGCTGATTTATACTTCTAAAAGAGTTACTTAAAAATAATTTCAATAAATTGCACAGTTTAACAATTCACTTGTATCCACAGAGATAAAATATGCACATTTTCGGTTTCAGACGGTTGGACTAATGGACAGAGGAGCTGGAACGTGGGGAGAGTTGTATAGCTGCAAGGAACATTCATCACAGCCCCCGGCAGTGGAAAGATGCTGAAGGGCTCAAGTGTAAAGTATGAACATTTACATCAGAAGAAAAGAAGCTTTCAAATGTAGTAAACTTTACACAGTAAATAGGAAAGAAAAAAAAGGAGAGAAACTCACACCACAATTTAAACAATTTTATCAACCACTTGTTGATTAGATTAGGTTGCCAGGACTGTGATAATGAAATACCAAGAGTGCAAATGACTTAAACAACAGAAATTTGTTTTCTCACAGTTATGAAGGCTGAAAGGCCAAAATCAAGGTGCCCTTCATGTGGGTTTGTGGTAAAGTCTCCGATTCTGGCTTGTGGACAGCCACCTCTTCACTGTGTCCTCACATGACCTTTCCTCTGTACACATGCAGAATGAGAGAGATTGCTGATTGACTCTGATTCTTATAAAAACTCATTCATATTGGATTAGGGCCCTGCACCTTCACTTGACCCTAAGAAGCCCTTATGAGCTTACATCTTTAAAGGCCCTATATCCAAATAAGTCACATTAGTTAATGCTTCAAAAATTGGGGGTGGGGGTGCAACTCAGTCCAGAGCATTGCTATTGAGCCAAACGCCAGATTTCAGTGCCTCATTATGCCAATTTTCTCAGTATTTAAAATGAAACTAGCATTAAAATTTGGTATGACAAAAGTGAAGTCTGCTACACAGATCCTTTTGACATTATCCACTTTGGTAGCCTATTCTTCTTCCCATTTATTAAATGTATCAATTTTACAAAGTCTTTCCTTGAGTTGTTTTTCTTGGCACTGTGCTCATTTTATCAGGTCAGCCCAACCTGCTATCTAAGATGACTAAAAAACATCGTATGCTGAAGACTTTCAAATCACATCTGTGCACCTAAATTTCTACTGGATATCTGTCCTATTTCAGCTACAGAGACATGATAGTTACAGTTTTCAAAGACGAGTCTATTTCCCAACTTTGACCATGGTTTCCTGTCTCGGTAGAAGGTATCATAATATCTTTATTCCTAAGTAAGAAACTATAGCAACTTCTTTATCTTCTTTCTTTTTTAAACTCTGAAATCGAGTAATCATAATTTTCTGTCTACAATTTCTTCCAAATAGCTCCTAAAACTGTCCATGGTGCTTCTCTTCATTTCTACCAAAAGTTTGCAAAATTAGGCCACCTTTACTTCTTAGTTGGATTCTTGCTACAACCTCTTATGATGGTTTCTATGTCTCTATTTAATCCATTCTCCAAACTGCAGTTATGGCAATTATCTAAGGTTTACATTCATGTGTGTCACTCTTCTGAAACCTGAAAGAGAAAAAGAGAGAGAGAGGAGAGATGTGTGTTGCTTGGGGGGAAATGCCAAGAAACATTTGATTAATGCACATACAGTAGAACTTCTATAAGTTGATCACTCAAGGGACTGTTACAAACTGGTCAACATATTGAGGTAGCCACATAAGAAACTACGCCTACTGTACTATAGGTACCTGGTGCATGCTGGTCCCTGAAAATTGGGTAAACTTAAAGGAAGTGGTCAACTATGGACATCCTACTGTGTATATTTTGAAGCTAAGTTATTTTCCTTTGAAAATTTATTAATTATTTTATGGTTATTTATTTTTTATAATAACTTTTCTTCAAATACAAAAACAATATACTGTATCTAACATATGGAATATTTGGAAAGTACATACTAGCTTAATATAAAGATAATCAATGCCAATGCTATCTTTCAGATATCTCAACTGGACTATTTGTGTAAATTTCCTTTATATATATGAGTAAAACTTTGTTTAGGATATACGATGTGAACATCTTTTTCTCTCTCCTCTCTTATTTTCTCCCATTCAATTGATTATCCCACCACTCTGAAATATATAGAAATTTTTTAAACAAACTTAAGGTTATGAACATCTTGTGCTATCATGTAAATCAGCTCTATGGACAAATCCAAAATGACACAGTTTATACATGAGTTCCCTGTAGCTTTGTTAAATTTTAGATTCCCAAGCCCACAGCACTCAAGGACCAAAACATTCTAATCTTTCTCTTAACTAACCCTTTTACCTTTTGAGGTTTTTCCAGAAACAGCAGACTCTGCAGGATAACAATGCCAAAACTCACCATGTCTCACTAACTTGTGACTTCTGAATAAGATTTCCTGCATGACAAAACTTACCTTCCATTATTCTAATGAGAACTTCTTCACACCTTGCTTTCAACACTACCTGCCCCAATGCATGTAGCCACCTTTCTGAACCTCTAATTAAAACCTCTACCCTCAGTTAAGAGGACAGATTTGAGGAAGTTCTCCCTCCCCCAGATGGCTACATCTCTAGTAAGTTACCTTTCTTCTTGGAAGTCCTAATCGCAGTGACTGGCTGTCTGTGTGACTAGCAATCTAACTTAAGCCAGACTCTCCTGTGGGTTCAGTAACAATCAGGAAAGTTACAGCAATTGGGAAATTAATTTCAATAATAAAATTTTTTATTAATGTTACTTTTTAACAATTTAGATGAATTAATTCTTAGGAATAAAATACATACTTTAATAACCATATTGTGAAGTCACAGTAAATTATTTAAAAATGAACACAAACAAGTTTGTGACAAATTTTCTTTTGTTACTTTGTCTTTAATGTGAAAAACTGTTTTACACATTATAAATTTGTAGAACTTAAAAGGCATAAAATACAAACATAGTTATGTTTTTTTATAACAAATTCATGATTTGCACTTATTAATTATTTGATAAATATTTGCCAAATACCAGGAAACCATTTTTATTTAGTGTTATTCTTTTAATTCATTTTATAAAATATTTCACCTCATGAAACATAGATATAACAAAATGAATTGGGCATTATTATTGTATCTATTTTTATTGCTTAAGAATGGTACAATTTAAGTATTTTATAAAGATGAATCTGGCATGGATGGAAATGTAAATGTCATTTTTAGATAGAAATATATTTTTTAAATAAATTAATTTTTAATATTTTAACATGGAATAGACATAAAAAAACTCTTTCTCATATACATGCAAGCACTCACATACTTACTATAGCTCTTTAAACTAACTGCCCACACAACACCTGCTATTTCAATATGTATTCACGCAGTGCACAGAATTATTTAGTCATAGTTTCTTGAAATATTGCAACCATTTATTAGGAATTGTAATTGTCTTTGCTGCTCCATAGCCCTGCATCAAAATCGGGTAAATTAAACCTAAATATAGCTTCCTTCATTTTTCAGTGTGTCTAATAATT
This sequence comes from Arctocebus calabarensis, assembly GCA_963573935.1. Classification (NCBI taxonomy): domain Eukaryota; kingdom Metazoa; phylum Chordata; class Mammalia; order Primates; family Lorisidae; genus Arctocebus; species Arctocebus calabarensis. Next base: position 7,425 of record CAUYON010149541.1, read on the forward strand.
CATTTTTCTAAAGAAGTATGAGCTCCTCTTTAATGATTATTAAATGGCTTCGTGAATTTACTAGTCATAGACATGCTGACTTATTTAAAATTTTTTTGAATTTGAGAAATTAAAATGGTGAAACAAATATTGTATGGTCTTTATAAATTTCTTCCTCTATTTTTTAATTTCATGAACACTTACAATGATTTTGGAAGGTAAAATGAACAACAAAAAAAAAATAAAAATAAAACCAAAACAATGAGATCAGTGGAAATTTGGGACAGAAGATGTTTCTGGTGCATTTGTTATATATTTTGAACCATTTTGTTCAAGACAGACATTTGGGCTATGAAATACCATTTTTATCTTATCACATGTATTGCTTTAACAATGGAATCCACCCTTAAAATCTAAACTATAATGAATACTTCATGCATTGTCAAAATCTAGAAGTATTTCCTATAGAAAGATCCTCTAAAATAAAATATAGATAAAATGCCAAAGAATTCTCACGTTTTTGTGATGTGATTTATTTTTGTCTGCATTTTGCTATGTGAGAATTAGGGTTTATATATACATACATATATATATATATTTTTTTTTTTTTTTAATTCCCTTACTCTTGCTCTCCAATCATCTTTTTTTTTGCAGTTTTTGGCCAGGGCTGGGTTTGAACCCACCCCCAGCTGTATATGGGGCTGGTGCCTTACTCCTTTGAGCCACAAGGGCCACCCCCATCCTCTTTTTTATGAATTTTCCACTCAATTCTTTATTTAAAATTGGCAGTGGAGCTGGTAGGTTGGGGTTTCTTTTCCTACTTACCTGTAACTGGAAATTTTCTCTAACATAGCTTTTCTTAGGTGATGGTTAGAAGTAGCTTTGTTTGCCTTCATTGATTTATTTGTTTATTTTTATGACTTCTTATTTATTTGAGTATTTAACATGTGCAGCCATTCAAGTTTAGGGGGCCACCATTATTCTATGAGAATTTATAATCTGGTTACTTGTCAAAATATAAATACAAACATTTAAAAAATAAAAACTTTTTTGGTTTGGTGTCCCTGAGACCTACCAGGGCCACACTGAAATAAAACTCACCTTAAGAGACCTCCCAGTTATACACTAGGTTTCTACATTTTCCTCATCTTCTTAATTACTTTGACTAGACATACAAGACTATATTCCCTGTACTGACCAGTCACTTTACTAGTTTTGTATCCAGAATTAGCTAAATACTGACATTATATCTCTGAACTCTTTTTTGGTTCCAAATCTTCATTACCTATTCTCAATTTCTTCAGAGTGACTATTCATCTGTGATCTAGAAGAGAAATATGACTTAAGTCAATAATCCAATTCTATTTCTGTGGTGGTCATGTCAAAAACTCTGTAGACCACTCCCTAGTGAAACACCATAACTGGTGAAAATTATTTTTAAAGAGGCATAGTCATTTAAAGTATTTGGAAATTGTCTTAAGGATAATGGAGCACAGGAATAAATATACACTCAAAAAAAACTACTAAGTATCATTAAAATAAAGGAGAATTTTGGCATGTGGGCTACAAGTTACCACTTTCTTGTCTTGAACCCCCAGCCCAGGGTGATGGAAGCTCCATTTTGTCAGATGTGGCCTTTCCCTAGCTTAAAGTCAAGATAGGCTTGTTCTGTTCCCAGAATCTCCCTAGCAGCATGACATCATCAGAGTGTCTTATCTCCTCAAAGATTCATATTGCAAAGACTAAATTCTAGACAGGAACAACTAAAGGTTGGGAATTTCTTTGCTCTACCTGCACAGACTTTGACTCAAGCATAGAAAGCCAAGAATAGTGGCCTATTTCTTATTCGAACCCCAGCTTTCCCATAAGGCAGAGAGCATCGACATTGGGAGAAGCACTTAGAGAACAGAAACTTCTATCCCACCTTATATCCTGCTCATGGGGTTGGGGGTGCCAGACAGAGAAGGAGGACATTGCTCTTTCTCCCATCTTCAGATCTAGAGCCAGAAAGTATGTCCAAATTAAAACATAGACCATAAAGATAGATAGTTTTGAAGCTCTCCCCAAGTGAACTGATTTTATTGGGAACAGAGTGTGAGTAATTTCAAGTGTAGAGATAAAAACAATGGAGTTTTTGCTAGTAGAGGAATTCCAAGAGAACAAGATATACCATAAGCCCAAATGTTTACCAGAGAGAATCAAAGAATGAGGTATGAAAAGAGCCTTCCTGGGGGCAGAGCAAATCTCAAAGACTGGTCAAAAAAATCACCATTCAAAGAGGGCTAACTTTAATTGAAGTAGGCCCTAAAAGAATTTGGTCCTGAGGGCATTAACAAAAATATTAGATTGGCCATGCCTCAATTACTAGAAGCAAACAACAGAATTATGATTCCAATAAAGCAAGACAGTTAAACAGAGAGATCATGGAAAGTCAAAAGGAGTCCTACACAAACCACTAGTGTTCCAGTTTCAGGTATAAGGTTACAGACTCTGAAAAGACACTCAGAGGTTTCACATTACAGTTATTAAAAGACCTCACAAAATAATCTAGCAAATAAAATAAATAAGCAAACCACAAGTTTCAGAAAAGAATAGAGGATCAGTATCCCCAATTTCATTAATACATTGTCTAAAATACCTAGTTTTCAACAGAAAATAAAGCATGACCCATACATAGAAAAATAAAATCCAACAGTACAGGCTCAAGGAGAATCAGAGATACATTTTGGTAGGGAGCTATTCTGTAGTTAGGGCAATTACTGAGGCCATTAATTGCTTATGTGAACAAGAATAACATACTTTCTCTAGTTCTAGACAAGATGTAGAGGTCTAAAAAAGAAGTGGGTCATTCAGTAGATGAAGGCTTATGTAACAAGTGAAAAACAGAACTAAGTCAAATAGAACCAAAAGCAATCTAGGAATTCTATTCAACAAAAGATCACCGCCAACAATAAGGATTCTATTTTCAGAAAAAAGAACTAACTGGCAAGAACAAGTCAACAAGTTAATTCTCCCTCCCATGACCTCTCCAAAACCTGAGTGAGGCTCTAGTGCACTAAAGCAGTGCTTCCCAAACCAAGGGGTGTACCCCAGTGCCTCTTTGCATCAAATCTCAGCAGAAACTAAGATCAAAATGGATTTCTGAAAATTTTTAAACATAACGGTTATATAATGTAGGAGTGATGGAAAACTTGCCCTTTTCCCCTAAAAGTTCCCTAAAAGATCAACTTACAATTAAGGCATATTTATTAAATAAATGTTTATTTTCAAATACCATGTGCATGGGGAGAATTACTAAAGTGTTTATCTAATACCTTGATGATATCTGATATTTTTATACCTGCTTTTCAGAAGGGAAGGGGGAAAATGTGGAATATAGGTGCAAAAAGTCATTGGTAAAGAGGGTAAATAGATGGGGGAAACAGATTGACTTGTAAACTAAAATGAGAGTCAGGTATTGTGTATAAAATGATTTGTGCCAGTTCTGCTTGCATTCTTGATATCCTTTCCTACAATATATTGAGGTAACAGGGAGAGGAAGGGAAGCCAACTGCTCCCTTTGATCTTTTGATCAGGTCAGTCCAGTTTTATGTAAGTAGAGAAAAAAAACTTTTTCAATGCTTTCTGATCTCTAAGGGCCTTGAATTCAAAGTATTCTTTATACCAAGAAGTCATATTTGGGGTTGAAATTTCCTTAGCTCCATCATTCCCCCTGACTAGAACTTGCCTTCAAATTTCACACATTAGAACCCGAATCAGTACCTGTGGAGAGAGAGAGGATTGGCAATCACGTAACAAGAGATCTGAAAGGGAAGCAAGAACATAAATGAGAATAAGAAGGAATACTTGTAAAAGAATAGATCTGAGCACATTTCCCTACACTCTGTTAAACCAGTCTCCATTCTTAGAAATGGGTCTTCGTTAACCTGATGTAGAAGATTTATCTTATCTTTGAAGAAGTATTGATCTGTCTCTACTCGCCCTGAGTGGTCAGCTCTTTCACCAATAATCATACAAGCCCCGTTGGGCTGCCAGGGCATCCATAAAGCAGCAGCTTTCAAATGCAACACAGGCTGAGCTGCTGCTGACTTCTAATCAAAGTGCTCTCTCCATGCTTGCATGGTGATGCTGAATTCTTGTTCTATGACCATGGCACTCTGGATAAAGGTTATTGAGTGTAAATCAGCTCAGAGAATGAGAGACTACTGAAGGAGACACACAGTATCTCTGACGTATTCAGAAATACATCAACTAAAAGTTAAGGGAAAGTTGTGAATCAGAGTACAACAGAATCGAAAGAAAGCTAAGCAGAGGTCAGTTACAGGTGATAATTTTCCAGTTTAGCCTGGGAAGGGCAGAGAAGGCAGCTCAACCCACAGCCTCTTCAAAGAAAAGGCAGTTTATAAGATTCTCAAAAATTTACTCTCAGAAAATAGACAAGATGACAAAGAGGGTAGGAGAGTTTAAGACAAAGACTTTCTTAGAGCTTGTCACGTTAGGTACAAAGAATGTGCTGCTTACCTGTCTGGATGTCTTGGACTCCTAATCTTTTCAGATTGGTCCCCTGATGTGTTCTCGCCAAAATACTCCCTCTCTGAGGGTGAAGACATAGAGAGAGAGTGTTCACTCAGTCTCAAGAGAAGCTCAGGGCCATGAAGACAGGATCAGGAGACCTCATATCATGTGTGTTTGGGAACCTGCAGCAACATCTGTCTTTAACAGACTCCAGACCAACCAGAAATGTGTAACTGGCTCGGTCTTCAGGACCAGCTTGAATGTCAGGCGTATCAGGTGCCAGTCCTGAGTTCTACCTTATCTTCTTCATGACAAAACATCAAAGAAAGACAATTGACAGAAGAAAGAATAGTAAACAACAACAATAAAAGCAATTTCCGAGAAGAGATGGAATTGAACATGAATATTCATACAACACAAAGTACCAAAAATTATATCAATGCCAGAATCACTAACAAGACTAATAACCCACAAAAAAATTTCCTCCCATTAATGTTAAACTTGGAAAGGACAATGATCTTGTACCAGCTGCTCAACCAGAGACCACAGAGAGGAAAACCGTGAGTCTAGTAAGTAAAATATCTTCCCATGTTGCAGGCTGGTGAGAATTCTAGTTTTCCTTATTGTAGCCTTCAGAAAAGCAGAACCTCCTTGAGTTCCTTGCTGCTATACCAAACTGAAGGGGGGGGGGGATTTTCACTTTTCCCCAAAAGTTTGCTGAAAGATCAACTCACAATTAAAACAGATTAATAAAAGAAACGTTGGAGGGTGCGGTGGCTCTCATCTGTAATCCTAGCACTCTCAGCAGTTCTCTTGAGCTCACAAGCTAGAGATTAGCCTGAGCAAGAGGAAGACCTTGTCTCTACTAAAAACTGAAAAATTAGACAGGCATTGTGGTGGGCGCCCGTACATAGTCCCAGCCACTTGGGAGGCTGAGGCTGGAGGATGCCTTGAACCCTGGAGTTTGTGGCTGACAGAGGGAGACTCTGGCAGGGAAGGGAAAGGGAAGGAAAGGGAGAAAGGAAAGGGGAAAGCAAAGGGAAGGGAAGGGAAGGAAACAAGGAAAGGAAAGGAAAGGAAAGGAAGAAAATGTTTTTTTCTATATCATGTGCACTAGTGTACCTTTGCATGAAATCTCAGCAGCAAGTAATTTAAGATTAAAATGAATTTTTGAAACTGTATAGCCTAGTAGTAATATAATAGTGTGTATTTTGTCTAATACTGAAAAATTTGGCTTCTATTTGTGTAACCTTCTCTAGTTTTTTAATGAAAGCATAAAACCAACACATTATAAATATATCATAATAAAAATAAAAACATATATATTTTTACCATGAATAGCTTAAGTAGCACCTACTTCAAAGAAAGTAAACGATCCTAGGTGTCTAAGTAATCGAGGGAGCAGTGCAGATTCTCCCGTTAAAATTTGTCATAGTTGGTTTGGGGGAAGGTGAGAAGTGTCTGGTAACTTCGATGTCAAGTACAGAATAACAGAATAAATATCTTTTTAAATACTCTGCCACTCAAACCAAGCAACTTTAATTCAACCTCCAATTGACTCAGACAAAGGAGCAGGTTGTGTGCCTGTAATAATACATGGACATTAAAAATCATATTGAAAAAACTACTATGGAGCAGAAATGGACAGAGAAAATCGTCTCCTCACCTTTCTAGCTTGGCATATTACCCTATAAGAAGTTTTAATTTCTTCTGTTATGATTTGCAAGTACTTACAGACAGAAGAGATATTCCCCTCACAAAATAAGTATGTGCATTTCCAATGTTTATTCCTGATTCACAAAACAGAAATAGTCAACAATTCATAAAAAATTGAGTATCATTTCAACGTGTTCAGTTTTTTTTGCCCATTTTAAATGTTACCAAATTTGAATTTTTCAGAAATTTGTATTAATAAGTGAAATCATTTGGTTTTTTTTTAAAAAAAAAACACATTATTCTTTTATTCAGGAGCTTGATCATGACAATTATTTTAAGTGGCATATGTTTTGTTAGACTACAATAAAATTTATTTATAAATTCTTGAAAGGCTGCAATCATTTACAGTAGAGTAACTGGATTAAACTATAATCATCTTTCAGGTTTGGGTTTCAGATCGCATTGCTAACTTACTCTTAATTATAGCATTTCAAGTACATCTTTATGACATTATAATAATTTTCACAAGAAATCATAATTGAATAACTTTCTCAGCTAAAATACGTGGGGAATCTAAGTGCTTGTGAATGATAAAATCACAGAATTGCCTAGAGCCACATATATTGAAGACCAGGCCTATAAATGATCACTGCTAATATGATGCTTAAAAATCACACATGCACACTTTAAAAATAACAAAATAGAATATTCAAAACTTCAAAGCATTTTATTAGGTATTTAAATTATTCCTAGCTCTTTCCTGCTGCCAAGCATCACCAATGAATGGAATCCAAAAGAATGGAGGAGACTGAATAAAAGCCAAAATAAAACTGAGAGACTGAACCAAGAGAAAAAGTTTTTATTTTCCAATTCTTGCCATTAACTCTACACAATCTTGAGAATGTTGATTCTTCCTCCCTCCCTCTGTTATTTAAGGGAGGTTTAATCAGATACATTTTCGTTTCTATTTCATCTAGAAGGCTAAAATTAGCCCACAGAAACACCATATTTGTTATTTAAAGGTTAGCAACTGGTGCCACATTTTCAGCACTTTACTCTGATCCTAGTCAGAGTACTTTTTTCATTTTCAATATGCCAGGCAATGTTGCGAAAAGTATGGAATTAGCAATTTGTCTAGTAGTGATGATTAATGAAATAGAAAGACAAATATAAATGCAAAATAATTCACTTTGAAATAGCAAATTTCTGGTTGGCATTTGATAAACAAATTAACCACTCATTATATTTAAAATACTGTATCACTATTTTATCAATTGTCCTTCAGTATTTTATTTGTAAATTAGCTTATTTATATGCTCTCATGCAATTGTAATTTACATTTTAATATTAGTAAAAATATGCAAATTCCATTTATTTATACTTTTAAATCTCTTCTTTGTTATTCAAAATTTAGAATAGCTCTATGCAAATGTGCTTGTTATCTGATAGCAAAATATCTTTTCAAAATGTAACCATTTTTCTCCAGTTATTTCTACATTTAAGTCTTTCTGTGAAATTCTTCAGTCTTTCAATTACATTAGCTCTATAGTGATCTTAAAGTCATAGTTAATTCTGGATGGATATTTTCCACTAAAAGCAGCCAGATAGGAATTTATGTAACCTTAGAATTATTTAATGTAATTTTTGTATGGTACTTTTGTGAGTTACTCGTTTCCTACTTAAATTTCAACATAATTTCATTATTTGGACTATTATAGTGTCAAGCAGCTCGACAGCCAGGCAGGGTGCCTGTTCCTGTCATCCTCACACTCAGGGAGGCCAGGGCAGGCAGATTGAGGGAGCTCAGGAGTTCAAGACCAACTTCAGCAAGAGTGAGACCTCATCTTTAAAAACAGTCGGGTGCGTGCAGCACCTGTGGCTCAAAGGAGTAAAGCACCGGCTCCATATACCAGAGGTGGCAGGTTCAAACCTGGCCCTGGCCAAAAACTGCAAAAAATAAATAAATAAATAGATAAAACAATAAAAACATTCAGGTGTTAGGTGGGCAACTGTAGTCCCAGCTACTTGGGAGGCTGAGGTCAGAGAATCGCTTGAGCCCAACAGGTTGAGGTTGCTGTGAGCTATGACACCATGGCATTCAACCCCAGCGTAACTGAGGGAGACACAGCCTCAAAAAAAAAGGGCTGGTTTTTTTTTTTTTGAAACATTTTTGAAATATGAGGATACATAAAATAATATCTCAAAAAGGCTGAAAGTATGATGAATTTTTAAATTTAGTTTATAAATGTCATATAGCTAATATATACATATATATAAATAGCATTACACAATTTAAATTTAGTTAATACACAAAAGGTGCCAAAAAATGTATACACATTTTAAGAAAGGAAAAAACTGTGTTAAAATTATAATATTCAATATATAGAGACAACAAAAGATGAATATAAGGCATGTTTGAGTGCCTCTTATAATAGCAGAAATCAAAAATGACTTTTGTACCACAATTTTAATACAGTTTTTCCTTTCTTAAAATGTGTGTACACTTTTTGGCATGCTCTGTGTGTATGTGTGTATATATACACACATATATTTATATATATCCTTATGTCAGAATTTGAATTTTTCTTAATTCTTTGGAGACCAGTTATGAGCATTTAAAGAATCTATAATGTGGGAAGAGTTTGGGACAATTTTGTAACTAATACCCTGTGTTCATTCGGGGAATTCAGGCTAGAGCAAATTCCAATAAAATTCACAGGCTAAAAAATGTGTATATAAATCATTGTTTCTTAGCTTATAAAATGAAATTTTAAAAGTCTACTTTGAAGGTAGTTCATGCTTAGTTTCCAAGTGATGTAGCTTGCAACCGAACATAACACCTAATAAGACTCTCATTTTTCTTTATTCTCCGTATAAGTATTTAGAACCTTCTGTTCCATAGGAGGCCAGATTCAATCAAGCTGGTATATATAATAGTTTTACCAGTCTCTGAGAAGAAACTCAATATGTTATTCCATATGGAAGTTTTTAGCTAAAAAAATGATTTTATTCAATAGTCACCATTTTTCATCTTCTTCTACATGGCTTTAGTATGTTTAAGATTTTCTCAACCTTTTATAACTTTGCATTTCTAAACTTTGAATACATCCAGTATAATGTAAGGTGTGAATTTAAAAAAAGAAAAACAGGTGATTGTTATGCCCTCAGTGATAGTTAATTTCAAAGTCAAGTTGACTGACCTCCAGAGTGCCCAGATATTTGATTCAACATAATTTTCAAGTGTGTCTGAGATAGCATTTCTGTAAGAGATTAGAATGTTAGCAATATGTGCTTGCTTCAGCGGCACATATACTAAAATTGGAACGATACAGAGAAGATTAGCATGGCCCCTGCGCAAGGATGGCACATGAATTCGTGAAGCATTCCATATTTAAAAAAATAAATAAAATAAAATAATGGCGGGGTGTGGTAGCTCAGACCTCT
>CAUYON010149545.1:0-15840 GCA_963573935.1 Arctocebus calabarensis
CGAGTCTCCTACCTCCACCTCCCAAGTATTTGGACTACAGGTGCCCGCCACAACACCTGGCCATTTTTTTGGTTGCAGCCATCATTGTTGTTTGGCGGGCCCAGGGCTGGATTCAAACCCGCCAGCTCAGGTGTACGTGGCTGACGTCTTAGCCCGTTGAGCCACAGGCGCCAAGCAGAGTACATTAATTTTGAAAGGCTCATTGAATAGATTTAACTACTTACTTAAGCATTCTCCTACGGTTAATGCTTTAGGCCAGCAATTCTCAGCCTGTGGGTCTCGACCCACAGGAAATATATTAAAGAGTTGTGGCATTAGGAAGGTTGAGAACCACTGGTTTAGGCTGACTTCAGTTTTTTCCCTGTTATACATAAGACCAAGATTAACATCTTTATGCACAAATCTTGGACTCGTAGGAGATACACCTCCAGGCTTAAGGAAACAAACTTATTTTTTTTTAAAGATAGGATCTCGCTCTGTCACCCTGGCTAGAGTACGTGGCATCATCATAACACCCTGCAAACTTCCAACTCCTAGGCTCAAGTGATCCTCCTTCCTCAGCCTCCCCAGTAGGTGGGAGTCGCTACTGATATGTGCCACTATGCCCAGCTAAATTTCCTATTTTTTGTAGAGACAATGGTTTCCGTCATGCTCAGGCTGGTCTCCAATTCCTAGCCACAAGTGATTCTCCCAAAATGCTAGGATTTCAGGAGTGGAAGAAACACAAACATTTTTAAGGTTTTTCATGTATAAAGGGTGCTAAAAAAAATTGTACCCATTTTAAGAAAGGGAAAAACTGTATTAAAATTATAATACTCAATATACATAAAAAACATGTTATCATGTATGTTGTATCTTGTATCTCCTGTAATTGTGGAAGTCAAATGTGACTTAAGTATTACAATTTTAATACAGTTTTTCCTTTCTTTACATGTGTATTTTTTGGCATCCTCTGTATATTGCCAAGTCAGTTTCTGGAAATATTATTATCATCTTATCCCCACACTGTGCATAGTTTTTACCTGGTTCATAGTTTTACTGGTTTTCTCGTAGTCTTAATGTTTTCAGCAGATGAGGCTGGAGGAGCTGGGAACCAGGAGCTATTCTGTGTAACCTTGGGCAAGTCATTGATCACCTAATGAAACCTCACTGTCCTCATAAATGGAGTTGTGGACACCTTTCTTATTTATATGTTTATTGAGACAGAGTCTCACTTTGTCACCCTTGGTAGAGTGCCATGGCATCACTGCTTAAGGCACCCTCAAACTCTTGGGCTTAAGAGATTCTCTTACCTCAGCCTCCTGAATAGTTGGGACTACAGGCACCCACCACAACACCCAGCTATTTTTAGAGATGGGGTCTCACTCTGGGGCTCAGGCTGGTCTCAAACTCAGCTCAGATAATCCACCCACCTCGGCCTCCCACAGTGCTAGGATCACAGGCATAAGCCACTGTACCTGACCAACACCTTCCTAAATTTTTTTTTTGAGACAGATTCTCACTATGTCGCCCTCTGTAGAGTGCTTAATGTCACAGCTCACAGCAACCTCAGACTTGGGCTTAAGCAATTCTCTTGCTTCAGCCTCCCAAGTAGCTGGGACTACAGGCACCTGCCACAAAGCCCGGCTATTTTTTGGTTGTAGTTGTCATTGTTGTTTGGCAGGCCTGGGCTGGATTTGAACCTGCCAGCTCCGGTGTACATGGCTGGTGCGCTAGCTGCTGAGCTACAGGCACCAAGCCAACACCTTCCTAATTTAAGGCAAAGATTTTTCTGAGGATCAACTAACATGGTGTTGTGAAAGCAACTCACATATAAAGTTGTGGGTTGAATCATGTGAAATTGCCATTTTTGTAGGACAAGAGTCTAACACTGACAATGTCACATGGCTTAACTCAGTAACATATCATTAAATGGTTGTTAGTTATTAGACCCTACAGCTTATAAACAAATAATAATTTATGTTCTAGAAACCCCTCCACTACTTGCATGTTTTTCCAAGTATCCAGCTTATTAACCACCTGGCAGCTCTCATTTATCAAGCGCTTTTCTGACAACCTATTTCTGAGCACCACAAAGGCATCCACAGCTTCAGCTCTCCACTTCCAGGCCCTGCTGGCCTGCTCAGCGCTCAGGCCCTTGTGATGCAGTGAGGCCTCCTGTTGCAGATCTAACCTCCCATCCCCACAGGACTGGTTTCAGAAGTACCCCTCCCACGCAGGCCTGTTGTCTTCTAACCTGTGAATTCCTCCAGGTAGCCCAGAAGTCTTTATTAACTTCCTGGTTTCTCCATGTTATCAGATGTTTAATTGACACATACCATGTTCCAGGCACTGTGCTGAGCTCCAGAGGAAAGAGGGAGATGAAAACCTCCTCTCAGCTCTCCAAAATATCACAACACAGATGGGCAACAGAAGGCAATAAGTAATAATTCTGTGGCACGTCAGATGGGATAAGGGCAACCTTAATAGACATTAAAAAAAATTTTTTTCTTCTAAAATCAACTTTATGGAGGTGTAATTTACATTAAAAACACACCCATTTTAAGAGAGCTGTTCATGATTCTTCTTTTCTCACTCTGTTGCCCTGGGTAGAGTGCTATGGCTTCATCACGGCTCACAGGATCCTCAAACTCCTGGGCTCAAGTGATTCTCTTGCCTCCTGAATAGCTGGGACTACAGGTGCTCACCATAACACTGGGCTAATTTTTCTATTTTTAATAGAGACGGGGTCTCATTCTTGCTCAGGCTGGTTTCAAACTCCTGAGCTCAAGAGATCTACCCGCCTCAGCCTCCCAGATTGCTAGACTACAGGTATGACCCACCGCACCCAGGCTTGTTTGTGGATTGTGACAAACGTATACTCCTAGGCAACCCCTATCTCAATCAAGCTGTAGAATACTTCAATCACCTCAGAACTTCTCCTTGTAGCCCTCTCTTTCCATCTCTATCCTCAGGTAACCACTGATCTGCTTCTCTGCTTCCTGTCACTATAGCTTCTAGAATTTCATATAAATAGACTCAAACTTTTTTTTTTTTAATCTGGCTTTCTTCATTCAACACAAGAGCTGGGGGATTCTCTTATTGCCATGTGTGTCAGTAGATCGTTCCTTTTTTTATTGCTGAGCGATATTTCATTGCACGGATACACAATTTGTCTATTCATTCACCATTTGATGGACCTTGGGCCATTTCCAGTTTGGGCAACTATGAATACAGTTGTTACCCATATTCTTGCATAAGACTCTTCATGGATAAATACCTAGGAATAGAATTGCTGGGTTATAAGTGTATATTTAACTTTATAAATAATTATGCCATTTTACACTCTCACCAGCCGTGTGAGAATTCAGAGGCTTTAAAACCTTATGTTCACCTGGGATTGTCAGGTTTTTCTACTTTTAGCCATTCTTAAGGCTGTGAAGAGCTGCTGGAGTAGGTTTGAGTCACTCCCAGGCTCTCAAAATTTCCCTTTTCTACCCTTCCATTACTAAATAGTACTGGTGCTAAAGTTAACTTCTTCTATCATTACTACCATCTACTTAGGCCCCTGAGGGGACTTACTATTAGAAAGTAAATCAGGGCGGTGCCTGTGGTTCAGTGGGTAGGGCACTGGCCCCATATACCAAGGGTGACAGGTTCAAACCTGGCCCCTGCCAAATTGCAACAAAAAAATAGCTGGGCGTTGTGGTGGGTGCCTGTAGTCCCAGCTATTCTGGAGGCTGAGGCAAGAGAATCACCTACGCCCGGGAGTTGGAGGTTGCTGTGAGCCTGGGATGCCACTGCACCCTACCGAGGGCGATAAAGTGAAACTCTGTTTCTACAAAAAAAAAAAGAAAAAAAAAAAGAAAGTGAATCAGAATCAAATTTTTATGCTTAAAAGCTGTTTACTAGGAAGGACATCCCAGCAAATTCCTGTGTGATGGTTAGGAATGCCTGCTGTTGCAAGTAGAGTGGTTTAAGAGAGTAGAATGGCTCATGTAATTGCAAAGTCACAGCTTGGTTGCATTCAGGGCTGAATGGATTCAATGGCTCAACGATTTGATTATTGATAAAGTATCATTCCACCTCTTTGCTCTTTATTTGTTATCATTATCCTATAACTAGCTCCCCCTTGTGGTTATAAAATATTTGGAAACAACTTCCTGGCTTCATGTACCTGATAATATTTTCTCATCCAAAAGTAGAACTGTTGCTTCTAAGAGCTCTAAAAGTAAGCACAGGCTCGGCACCTGTAGCACAGCGGTTTCAGCGCCTGCCACACGCACCGAGGCTGGTGGGTTTAAACCCACCTGAGCCAGCTAAACGACAATTGACAACTGCAACAAGAAAGTAGCCAGGTGTGTGGCGGGCACCTGTAGTTCCAGCTACTTGGGAGGCTGAAGCAAGAGAATCGCTTGAGCCCAAGAGTTTGAGGTTGCTGTGACGCCATGGCACGCTACCGAGGGTGATATAGTGAGACTTTGTCTCCAAAACAAAAAGGAGTAAGCACAGGCTGGGCTTGGTGGCTCATGTCTGCAATCTTAGCACTTTGGGAGGCCAAGGAGGTAGGTAGCATTGCTTGAGGTCAAGAGTTTGAGACAAGCCTGAGCAAGAGCAAGAATCCATCTATCCTAAAAATAGAAAAATTAGCTGGGTGTGGTAGTGCCAGCTACTGGGGAAGCTGAAGCAGGAGGATGGCTTGAGCCCTAGAGTGAGGTTGCAGTGAGCTATGATGAGTCATTTTACTGTAGCCCAGGTGACAGATGGGACCTTGTCTAAAAACAAACAAACAAACAAACAAAAAATTAGAAGAATTAGCAAAGATTTAATCATTCTACAAGGTATGCATACATATGTCAAAATATCACATTATACCCCCAAATATAGTTATTTTTCAATTAAAAATCAAAAATCCAAAAAGGTAAAGGAACATTTATTGAGCACCAACTGTGTCAAATACATTATTTAAATATTATTTTCTCACATTAACCCCAGCATAACCCCAGCAGTTAACATGCTTGCTCTCCACACTACCTATATGACTTTCTATCAAATTGTTCCACTTCTTTGTATCTGTTTCCTCACTTCTAAAATAAGGATAATCTCGTATCTACTTCATGGGGTTGTTCTGAGAGTTAAATGAGATAAAAGACGGAACGCCCTTAGCACTTCAACATAGAGTAAAGGTTCAATATACATTAGGTATGACAAAAAGGAAAAGAGAGAGAGCATGCTTCTTCCTCAAAACTCCCAAGCGAGCCTGGGCCCCATGACCATCCCTGAGCCAATCATGATGCCCAGGGAGTGGTATTATGCCCATTAGCTTAGGCAGAGCCACAGATAATATGCAAGGCCAACAAATACTTCTGGGGTTGCCCCTTTCAGAGAAAGCACATGAATTTGGTTTTTGTGTGTGTATCCAGCATCCTTGCATCCTAGCATATGCCCAGATTATTTATTTATTTATTTATTTTTGCAGTTTTTGACTGGGGCTGGGTTTCAACCCGCCACCTCCAGCATATGGGGCTGGCCCCCTACTCCTTTGAGCCACAGGTGCCGCCCTGCTCAGATTTTTTGTGTTGTGAACATCCATCTTTTCAATAAAACCTTTTTTTATTTCTCCCATGAAAACGTGTCTTTTCAGTCAAAAATAATAATTGTCTAGAGCAGTGGTTCTCAACCTTCCTAATGCCTCCTAATGTCGCGACCCTTTAATACAGCTCCTCATGTTGTGGTGACCCTCAACCATAAAATTATTTTCGTTGCTACTTCGTAATTGTAATTTTGCTACTGTTATGAATCGTAATGTAAATATCTGACATGCAGGATGTATTTTCATTGTTACAAAGGGGTCATGACCTACAGGTTGAGAACCGCTGGTCTAGAGGATAAAAATAGATAGTGAACCCTTCTAAGTGTCTGTGTTCTACACAGAGATATTCCATACATTTAAAAATCTTTTGTGTGCTGATGCCCTGAAGGGATTTTCCTGTAAAGGGAGCAGATTAAAACTCAAAAATAAATTATTGATATTGGACTAAGTGGCTTGTCTCTAGATTAAATGGCTAAATAGTTATCTTTTGGGGGTATGAGTTGGAAATAGCAATAAAGAGAGATTAATTGCTTACAGCATTTTACTGATTTGCCATGAGTGAGTAAATACACCAAATTAAAAACCCACTCAGCTCTATCAAAGAGGACCCATGAAGGTTTTGGAAGGGCTGAGAGGTGAATGCAGATGGTGAGCACAGATGGGGTTAAAGTACATTGTACACTATCCTCATAATAATATTTTTCAGCCCTCTCCAAATCTATTTTTCTTCTTATGTTGGCTGTACTGTGTGTGGCTTTTTTTAAGAGAAAAAATTAAAGCAAACGTAGTTCAACACTTACAGCTTCATCTGAACAATGGAGAATATGTTGTCTAAAATCATACACTTGAAACTTACTCATGAATACTTCTCAGTATTCAAGAGAGGAAAATGTCTTTTCAGTTAAAAAATAAATGCTCTGAGTTATTGTTTCGCTGAACGCTCAGAGTAACACAAGGATCTTGCTCCTTAAAAAGCACAAATAAAGATAAGACAACAAGTGCCCCTGCGTGGGCACAAACCGGGCACTGTGCCCTTAAAACAGATCTGTACAAAACTGTATTGCTGCTAGTTCAAGAAAGATCTAAAATTGTAGTCTATCTGGAGAACATCTCAAAGTGTGGTTTATTGTACATTTCACCCCAGAAGTTACTTCCTATAAGTGTGGTCATGATTATAGAAAAGACACACACAGGCATGCCCACATGAGCATAAAAGCAGGCTGTTTCCAGAAACACACTTTTCCAGTTTAGTGGCTTTTGGGCATTTTATGGAGCCCTGATTGCAATAAAAGTACTTTAAAAACTCACAGGGCACGTGGAAGGTGCACACGCACTTCTGTGGGTATAAAGAGGCCGAGATGGACAGAAAGGCAGAGCACACAAACTTTGACTAGTTATTTCTGCTTTTCTGCAGAACCAGCAAGCGGGAGGCTGAACCAGTGATGATTGGGAATAAGCTCCCAAAAGATCACAGCCCCAGATGCCTGCAGGTCTGCCCTGGGAAAGCTTTGCCGCCCAGGGCTAGTTAACTGCGGGGCTCAGGGTGGCCTTGGGAGGTCCCCAACATCCATCCATACCCTATATCCACCTCTTATTTCTGGAGCCCCCCTCCTCACTACCTCTTTGGGCCCAGTCTACAACTCAGGAACATTCTTCATTGGCACTTTCAAAGGTCTTGGGTGGGTATTATCAGTTTCTGGAGACATCTCAACTCTCCTATATAGGGAGCAACAGAGCTTGGATAAGGAATTAGAATAAAAAAAAAAAAAAGGGCTGACACAACAAACAATAAGAGAAAGAAACAACCTGCTGAACAGGTGGCAAGAGACCAAGAGGTGGGGGCCTGGGAGTCGTATGGGCAGAGCGCCTGGCTTCAGTTCTCTTCTCTGCCGTCAGCCATACTAACGTTTCTGTGGTTTTTTGTTTTTCAAAAGCAGCTCATATTGAAAAATCACCCAAGATATACTGCTGTACAAGCAAGAACCATCCTCCCTAAAAACACTTCCTCCAAATACATATGTTTTGCTGATTTGAGTTTTTCTCACTATCTGATAATATCTAATAATTATGCTATTAATATATTTACACTGGAGA
This sequence comes from Arctocebus calabarensis, assembly GCA_963573935.1. Lineage (NCBI taxonomy): Eukaryota > Metazoa > Chordata > Mammalia > Primates > Lorisidae > Arctocebus > Arctocebus calabarensis. Next base: position 7,667 of record CAUYON010149545.1, read on the forward strand.
TTTGAGATATGGAGGCCTTTTGGTCCCGTAGTTTCTACAAAATATGGTACCATATGTCACTGTGGTCAGCAAGATGATTTTAAGGTACATTTAGACATTTATCTTTTTTTTTTAAAGACAAAGCTCTGTGACCCTGGGTAGTGTACAATGGCATCATAGCTCACTGAAACTTCCAGCTCCTGGGCTCAAACCATCCTCGATTCTTGTGCCTCAGCCTTCTGAGTAGCTGGGACTACAGGTTCGTGCCACCAGGTCCAAATAATTTTTCTAGTTTTAATAGAGCTGGGGGTCTCACACTTGCTCAGGTTGGTCTTGAATACCTAAGTTCAGGTGATCCTCTTGCCTGGGCCTCTCAGAGTGCTAGGATTACAGGTGTGAGCCACTGCACCCGGCTTAGACATTTATCCTTTTAATGGTTATATATTTATTTTAATATGCATTAGAAAAAATATCATGAGCACATCAGTTACTGTGCTCAGTAGCACCACTTTGCATGAGCTCAGTACAGATCTCTAAAGCCAGGTCTGCTTCCTGGGCCACCTTGTTAGAGTGTGAGAATCATGGATACCGATCAATGAGCCCCATACGTAAGGAAGTGACCTCTCCTGCTTCCCTGCGCTGGGCACTGTGGGCGTCTCCTAACACCATCATACCTGAGTAGCCCTGTGAGGAGGAAAACTTCCCCCACAGCATCCCACCTCTGACTTCAACAGTTGGAGGTGGCCTTTCTCAAATTGCACACAACATTAGTGGGGATTTTTGCAAAATTTAATCAAAAAAGAATCTGGCACTTAGAAAGTTAAGTTTACAAACTTGACACATCTTGATATTAGCAATTTAATCTAAACATTGTCTAAGAAAATAAGATCTATGAAAACATCAATATTTAAAAGTTCATTATAAGCTATTACACTTTGTAAATAAGTATCCAGTTTAATTGTAACAAACTAATTTGCAAGCAAATTTAACTAAGCATATAAAAACATTAGTTAAATACACTTTTCTGGAAATATACATTATACCTACAGTTGTTTTTACAGTGAGATTCTTCCTTTTATATTTTCCTTTTAATTATCAAAATGATAAATCACTGAATGGTCCTGGATCTCCATGCTATAAAACTGAAATATGTATTTCCAGCGTAGCAGATGGTGACCAGGAAGGCAAAGAACTGGAGAAAACAAAGCATAACAGGCAGGGGTTTAGGGTATATTCTAATTGGCAAAATTACCATTTCCCCTCCACTGAATCATATACTGAGGACATTCCCCTGACTCCAGGCTTTCTCGTCTAAAACTACTTTATTGGTTCAATTACTTTCCTTCTCAAATGATTTCTGGCTATGCTATTTTCATTTTGGGGAATGTATCTGGAAAAGCCTGTAGTTTTGTTCAGACAACCTTAGGGGATTTAGTGCATAGTGAACGTGGTGGTGATGCATCTGAGAAAACACCCCATTTCTAATTCATTACAGGCAATCTAGGCTGAGGCTCAACCTCAGATTGCTATCAGGTCAGTTCACACAGGAGCTGAGTGAGCCAGAGTAAGCAACTCACCCATGTGAGGGGGGCAGCCCCCACCCAGTTGTAGACTATTCTTGCTATGTGTTAACTTGAGCCTGGTCTTGCTAAAGCTTGTGATTTTAACATCATGTGCATCCATGCACTTTAAACAGAGACTTTCAAAAAGAAATAAAAGAATATAATGAACTCCTGCGTACCATTGACTAGTATTAATATTATCATTTTGGCCTTGCTGTCTAATTGCTTCCCCCACTCTTCCCTTCCCCTCCAATAGTTTTCTTTTGGAGATGGGATATTTTAAGACCAATCTCAGATAAATTCTTTTCTTTTTAATAGACAGGGTCTTCCTCTGTAATTCAGGGTAGAGTGCAATGGTGTCATCATAGTTCATTGTAACCTCCTACTTTCATGCTCACTCAGGTGATCCTCCTGCCTCAGCCTCCTGAGTAGCTGAGACTACAGTTGTGTACCACCAAGCCTGGCTAATTCTCCTATTTTTTTGTAGAGACAGGGTCTCACTCTTGCTCAGGCTGGTCTCAAAAGATCTTTCCACCTCTGCCTTCCAGAATGCTAAGACCATAGGTGTGAGCCACTGTGCCTGGCCCAGAGAAATTCTTAATACCAGTTTTTAAAATTAGAAAACTGGCTTGACGCCTGTAGCACAGTTGTTATGGAGCCAGCCACATACACCAAGACTGGTGGGTTCGAAACCGGCCTGGGCCAGCTAAAAAACAATGACAACTGTAACAACAACAAAATAAATAAATAAATAAATAAAATTAGAAAACTAACACACACTTGGAGTTTAAAAATGCAAAGAGAAGAATAACATTAAAAAGAGATTCCTTGAGCAGCATCTGTGGCTAAAAGGAGTACGGCACCAGCCCCATATGCCAGAGGCAGTGGGTTCAAACCCAGCCCCGGCCAAAACCCGCAAAAACAAACAAACAAGAGATTCCTTCGCTCGGCGCCTGTAGCTCAAGCGGCTAAGGTGCCAGCCACATACCCCAGAGCTTGTGGGTTTGAATCCGGCCTGGGCCTGCCAAATAATGACAACTACAACCCCAAAATAGCCGGGCATTGTGGCAGGAGACTGTAGTCCCAGCTACTTGGAAGGCTGAGGCAAGAGACTGGCTCAAGCCCAGGAATTTGAGGTTGCTGTGAGCTGTGACGCCACGGCACTCTACCCAGGGAAACAGCTGGAGGCTCTGTCTCAGAAAAAAAAAAAAAAAAAAGAGATTCTTCATTTCATTTCCCTTAATTCCCAATTCCAGTCTCTAGAAGGAACCTCTGCTGGTATACACTTTTCTGGGCATTCTCAACACACAGATAAACATTTCCACTTAAAAAAAATCACGTTCTATTCATTTTTTGTTACCTTCCTCCACTTAATAAACTGTAGGCAGTAGGATTATTCTTTGCGTGTCTCAGACAGATTTCCTCCCTTGGTTACTTATCACATTCCAACCATTTGGCTTTCATTAAAGGAGAGTCTCCCAGCCTCCTCCTCCTTCAGGCCGTCAGGAGGCGCTGTCAATGTTTGATATTTTCAAATCAATAAGCCAATTGCCCATTTGTCACTACTGCAAGTGGTGCTTTTTCTCGCAGATACTTTTGTCTTCCTGCCTGTACTAAGTGAGCCCTGGAGAGGGGGGCAGATGAGGATGGTGGGGGCATGAGGGCTCACTCACCGACGAAGCTGCCCAGCTGTTGAAGTTGTGGCTGTCCCTCTCCGGGGAGACAGAAGATGCATCCACGACAGCAGCAGACAGGTACAAGAGAAAGGCGCTGCCATTAAACCACAGGCCCTGGGAGGAGAGAGGGGCAGGTGTTTAGGGAGTGAGGGAGGATCCGGACTTCTGAAGTGGCCAGAATTGCACCTTGGGTGCGGTAAGGGGCCCAGGTGGACACCTGTAGGAGGGTGGGCGAGAAGGCTGAGGTCAGAACCTCAGGATGTGGCAAGTGTAAGAGGAGAGGTTTCACATCAGCTTATGTCCCAGACGCTGCCTCCCGCTCCTGCAAGACACCCATTTCTCTTTTTCCACTTGCTCCCCCACCCTGAGACAGGGTCTCTGTCTCTCAAAGTAGAGTGCAGTGGCATCATAGCTCACGGCACCCTCAAACTCCTGGGCCCAACTGATCCTCCTGTCTGAGCCCTCCTGAGTAGCTGGGACTGCCAGCAGGCAGGCAGGCAGGCATCACACACATGGGTAATTTTTCTATTTCTTGCTCAGGCTAGTTTCAAACTTCTGGCCTCAAGCAATCCTCCTGCCTTGGCCTCACAAAGTGCTAGGACCATAAGTGCTGGCCTTCCATTTGCTCTTGATTTGGTCCTCAGCATGTATCTGGGTGGAAAGCCTCCCCCCAAACAGACCCAGCTCCAAGCAGGGAGGGACATTTAATTCAGCTGCAAATTCTTAGAAATGAAAAGAAGATTACAGATACTAGTTTAGCCCTTTGAGAATTAAACTCACCCTCGGCTTCAACTTATTTTTTCCCCTATTCTAGAGAGATAGGTAAATCCAAGTAAGTATTTGGTTTCCAGTTATATTGAAACTCCAGGAAACCATCCTCTGACATGTGGAACTCGGGAGGGAGAAGGGTGAGACGAAACCCAGGTGGAAACCATACAGGTAGGAAGAGGGCTGTCCAGGAATAGTCCTCCCGTGGTCTGACACGTTCCCCTCTGATAATTTAGAGACAGAGGAATGGGATAGAGGGTAGGAGAGCAAGCAATGGTTTACTTCTCTGAGAAAAAAGGGTATGCAGAATTTTCTAGATGGAGGCCTCGGCATTCTGAGGTGGACTGTGTGTCTGTTACTATCCTTGGGCCACATTTGCTCTGGGTTAGTGCTTAGTTTTTAAGACAGGGTCAGACCCAAGGTCGAGGCTGCCTGTGACATGCATGTGTCATTAGAAGTGTGTCCCCAAAGCATCCCTGGCTTCCCTGAATGACTCGCGGTGATTGTTGGTTACGTTTTCTATTTATTGGTCTAGAAACCCATTTTTGCATTAAAACAAAAACTCCCAACCTTTTTGTTTTCTTTTCACATCACCAGTTAGAATATAAAGTTAAGCACATATACTATCTACCAAGTAAAAGACTCCCTATGTTTTTTAAAAATGTGGAAATAGCTAAATGTTATTACCTGAGTAGTAAAAGACTTCAGTTTTCACCTTGTACCCTTTTACAGTGGGACTTAAACTTATTTTTCTTTAATAAACCATACATGTATTACTTTTGAAACATAAAAAAAAATGTTTTTTAAGGTAATACATGTTCATGATAATGAAACAAAATCCAATCTGTAAAGAACAATCTGGAGTAAAAGTAGATGTCTCCCTCTCCAACCCAATCCTTCCTTCGGGAATAGAGGAAACACTTTTATACAAATGGAGTCATAGACTTACATAACTTGCTTTTATTTATTATTATAATAATTTATTATTATTACTATAATAACTTGCTTTTTATTATTATTTTAAAAGATACCAAAGGCATGTTTACATGGCATTCCAAACAGGTTGATCTCATTTGGGACTAATACCTCATTAATTCAAATTTCCCATTTTGATTTTCCTAGCTTTTCCTCGATTACAAACACTACTAAAATGAACATCTTTGAACACACATGTATTTTGGAGCACCCATGCACATCCAGTTCCCCATACAAGGAAGGATAGTAACAGAATTTCTAACTGAGCACATGGCCACCCAGAATGACGATTCCCATTCCCAGCCTTTCCTGGGAGGTTGTGTGGTCATGTGACCACAGTTACACTAACGGAGTATGAGCGGATGCAGTGTCTGTAACTTCAACATCACGCCTTATGGAGGGATGTGTGCTCTATTCTTTTCCTCCCCCTTGCGCTAGAACATGGATGTGATAGCAGGTGCTGAAGCTGCTACCCTGGGCCACAGGCCAGAAGCCAAGTGTTAAAGATGGCAGGGCCACAAGACAGTGGGAACCTGAGGCTCTGATTGACCTCAGAGAATGTCTGACTTGCCCCTGGGATATTTTAAGAAAGAGAACTAAGTTTGGAACCCATGTTATTTTGAATCTATCATAGGGATCATGCCTATAATCAAACTGATTATACTCGTAATTTACAAAATGGGGAAACTATACAAGTCTCACCCATCTCAGAGAAGCCAATAGTCTTAAAGAGCCGTGTAAACTGCAAAGTGCTCTGTTTGCCTAGTTACTTTTCTTATTCCTCCCTCAGGACTGTATCACCTAGAGGTCAGCTAGTGGCAGTCATTTAGAACTTGAGCCTGCCCTCAGAATAAGGCACTCTGATTGGCTGGTTAGTAGATTCCACTTATGCATGGCAACATTGATAGCAGGGACCTATTTCTGTAGGTTCAGTTAGGCTGGCTGGAGACAGAGCCAACAGGAAGGTGCCCATTTTATGTCTTTCGGCCCTTGCTAATACGTTCTATGCTCAGTTTTGGCACCATCCTTTATGAATAGGTCTTTTGGAAGGTAACAAATAAGACTTTCAGAGAAAACTGCCAAGACACAACATCTGGGCTGGTACTTGCCACTCAAGGTAGTACAATGAAAACAGCCACGTCTAAGGGTAAGAGAACTTGAAAATCTGAGTATGCTGGGAGCCAGGCAGACTCCAGGGTTGCTAACGGTAGCTGGCATTAGGGGATCTGCAGCCCATTCCTGTCTATCAAACATCCGCTCAGTGCCTTAGTTTCTTCATCTGCAAAATGGAAATAATCCACTCCATCTTTGTGGAGTTACTATGAAGATTACATGGAATGATGGTAAAGGGCCCAGCATGACATCTGGCACACAGTAGGTACAGAAGAAATGGCAGTTTCTATTCCTGGTAAATGGCAAGCACCCCCTGCCCTGTGGAGTGAACAGGGTGTTCAGTAAGGTTAATAGGGATAAGCTACAAAGATGAGTCCTCAGTAAAGGCAATTTTGCCGGGGTGCTTAGTGCCATGAAGAGGGACAATTTCACTGTTTTGAACTTTTAGCTCAAATATGATTTGTCATAAAACATATCCAAGCCTCTCTGGGTAAATGACATTATGGTAGCCGGAGCCCAGGAGCTGAGAGGCGCTAGCAAGAAGCAGCTGTGGGTCCTGCTGTGCATTAAAAATGGATACAGGCTGCTTTGGGCCTCCCGAGTCACATTAAGGTAATGGCCTATTGTTAAGATTCCAATGCAAAGTTCATGCCCTATCCACTGGGAAGCTACATGAGAGATTATGAAACCGTTTTTTTTTGCAGTGTCCCATGGGCGGTTTCCCATCCAAATGTCCAAGTCTTCCAGTCCTTTCTCTACAACCTTAGTTCTCTACATGCTCTGAAAACCAAGAGGAAATTTAAAGGCATTTGGCGACAAAAGCTGATGGGGATGATTTGGTCTTTATTATTCCTCTTAGCAGGAAATTTTATGTGCTCTTAGCAGAAATACTAATTAATGTGTCTTATTACAGTGCTGCTATAGACTCAGAGACACCCATTATAGTTGTATATACACCAAATTTCTTTATTACCTTTCTAAAATTTGAGAAAAAAAGTCTTAATTCACATCTTGTCCAAAAGTTCCAATCAAGGATTACAGACATACAACTATTTCTTTCTTTCTTTCTTTTTTTTTTTAGAGACAGAATCTCACTGTGTCACCCTGGGTAGAGTGCTGTCACATCACAGCTCACAGCAACCTCTAGCACCTGGGCTTAGGCGATTCTCCTGCCTCAGCCTCCCAAGTAGCAGAGACTATGGGTCCCCACCCCAACACCTCACTATTTTTTTGTTTTAGTTTGGCCAGAGCCAGGTTTGAACCCATCACCCTTGGTATATGGGGCTGGCGCCCTACTCACTGAGCTACAGGTGCTGCCCTGCCTACAATTATTTCTAAACTAGTGCTTCTTACAAAGAATTATCTAGAACGCTGGTCATGAAAGATTCTCAAGCCTGCTACATAGTTTCTGATTCAATCCGTCTGGAGATGGTCCTGACATTCTGCATTTCTTGCAAGCTCCTGGGGAACAAGATCCTAGGAGCCCCATTCCAGCACCAAGAACCTGCCTCGGCACAGTCCTGGCCTGACACTCACCACCCTCCCCGTGATTGTTGGGGCACAGTACTCAGGGCCAGTATCAGAACCTCTAGCCTGTTCTATAAGAGATTCTGCTTAGGGAATAGGGAAATTTAGTCAGAGCCCTTAGATGTTAACCAAGGAAAACTTTTTCGAGTCCTCACTCTGGAGATTCAGTAAACACTGTTTATTCACTCACAGATGCTTTGAGAAGTTTTCAGAGGTGTTTTCTAGTTGGAATAGGAGATAAAAACCCCAACCAAAAGTAAACATGTTTAACCCGTAGTTTTTGCCAGCAGCAAATGATATTTTGAAAATACAGCTGTAAACATTTTAAAATTGGAAGAGTTCACACAAAAGCTCAGATTTCTGGATTCTTTTAGGAAAACAAAAGATATACCACTCTGGAGCACATTTCCAGCTTATCTATTTATGAAGTGAAGAATATTCTCAGGTCGTTTTCTTAGATGCTAAGAAAGTGTGTAAGTGCCAAGAATTCAACAGGGACCTGAGTTTACTCCCTTGTCTGACCCTGTCTGGTCCCTCACATGCATGAGTGTGCAACTCCTGACCTGGAGGCTGA
>CAUYON010149546.1:0-18531 GCA_963573935.1 Arctocebus calabarensis
GGGCGCCTGTAGTCCCAGCTACTTGGGAGGCGGAGGCAAGAGACTCGCTTGAGCCCAGGAATTGGAGGTTGCTGTGAGCTGTGATGCCATAGCACTCTATCCAGGGTGACAGCTTGAGGCTCTGTCTCAAAAAAAAAAAAAGAAATCAATTTTAAGATAAAAATTATTGGATTTTGAAATAATATGCAAATGTATTTGATGACAAGTGAAACAAACTTTCAGTTTTATAGATTTATTGAATCTTGAAATAAAGCTTGCTGATTTGTGAAGCTCCATCTGTGAGCGAGGCTGATGCTATCACATTCTAGCCTGAGTAACAGAGACTGTCTCCAAAAAAGTAAAAAAAAAAAATAGTAATAAAGCCTATCTCCTAGTTTCTAAATAAACAATATACATTATGAAATTACTTTTAAGTAACATAACTCAAATGATTTTACAGATCAGTCACAGTAAGTCTAAATAACTTTTTTTTTTTTTTTAAAGACAGAGTCTTGTTTTGTCACCCTTGGTAGAGTGCCTTGGCATAGCTCATTGCAACCTCAAACTCTTGGGCTCTAACTCCTGAGCTCAGGGATCCACCCACCTTGATCCTCCTGCCTCGGCCTCCCAGAGTGCTAGGATTACAGGTGTGAGCCATCTGGTCCAGTCTGCTGTAGAGTTTTAAGCCTATGCTCTTGGTAGGATGGTGGTGTCATTTACTTTGTTTACTAAAACAAGGACATGAGGAAGAGGATGGGTTGCCTACTTTCACCCCCATGGTGAGTCTGTGTTTATGTATGTGTATGAGAGAGGACAGAAATTTTGTTTTAAGCATACAGAGTTGTTAGTTCATTAGGAGAGGTCTAGTAAGCAGTCCTTGTGCTCAGAGATGAATTAGAAGAGTCATTTTCCCTGAGAATGGATGAAGTTTCCAAGGGAGAAAGTATAGAGAGAAACCAAATTCAATGAAAGTCCCTGCAGAAGAGGGTCAACAGTATTTGAGGATGTGAAAAAGTATGAGCAGCCAGGTAACAAGACATTCAGTGTTTCAAGAAGTAGAAAGGCTGGGGAAGAAGGGGGATGATTATTTTGTGTTGGTCAGGATGTGAATTTGGCGGTTTGCAGAGATTTAAAAAAAACACTATCATAAACCCAGTGGAAGTGCAGGTAGCAGTATAGGAATGCTCCACCCCATTTAGGGTGGTGCTGTGCTCTGTAGAATCAATAAGGCTCCTCTGCGTGTCTACCTTGTGGCCACCTGAAGTGTGGGAAAGGGAGAGGTGGGCTTGTACTGTTAAACACATCTGCCCCTGCGCCGTTGGCAGAACCTAGTGGTGTGACCACACTTACGTGAAAAGGAGACTGAGAAACGTGGTCTTTACCCTAGGAAGTTATGGGTAGGCCAGTACCAAGGGAAAAGGGGAGAGTGGGTGTTGGGAAACAGTCACCAGTCTGTCTAACAGGTGATGAAGAAAAAGGGAGCCTTGAGATGGAAAAAGGTGAGGGAATATTGTAAACTTCTGAGTTGCACAAAGGTAGCTCCTCGTGGCTAAAATGAAGAGGAAGTCAACCCTTAGAGCCGCCACTGCAGAGCCGAACCTGCTCACAGTTGTTAACGTGAAGCAGGTGCCTCGCTGCTAAACATGTCGGTGAAAGTGGGGCCCTCGGAGACAGGCCTTCCAGGTTTCTGAGGCCGAAGCCCCCCAGAAGGAAGAAGAGAAAAGGGGGAGGCATGTGGAAGCCCAACTGGAAGGGAGAATTCAGGAGGCTTTCCTCATTCCAGGTACCAGCACTCAAGAGGCACCCAGGGCAGAGCTGGTTTGAATCAGGGTTCTGCCAGAAAAACAGTAGGAGATACATACATCATTGCTCCATATACCTGGGGGTTGGTTCTAGAGTACCCCACAGTCCTCTTACCCCAAAGATACTGAAGTCCATGGATGCTCTAGCCTTGATATAAAATGGCATAGTATTTGCACATAACCTACACACATTCCCTTGTGTACTTTAAATCATCTCCAGTTTCTTAGAACTAATACAATAGTTGTCATGCTGTATTATTATTTGTATTATTTTTATTATGATTTTCAAATATTTTCAGTCTGTGGTTTGTTGAACCTGCAGATGGAGAATCCACAAATAGCTGACTGTGTACAGAGGGTGCTAAGAAATGTATACACATTTTAAGAAAGGAAAAAAATGGGCTCAGTGCCTGTGGCTCAACAGGCTAAGGCGCCAGCCATGTACACGTGAGCTGGTGGGTTCGAATCCAGCCCCCACCATACCTCTTATCCTAAATTCAAAAGCCTGGGAAACATGGGAATTATTACCGTACAAGTCTTCAAAATATGTTTTAGATCTGAGAGGTACCAAACAATTCATATTTTCCCCTTTTCGGTGCTGAAAGCTCTGTCTGTTTTTTTTTTTTTTTTTTGAGACAGAGCCTCAAGCTGTCACCCTGGATAGAGTGCTGTGGCATCACAGCTCATAGCAACCTCCAATTCCTGGGCTCAAGCGAGTCTCTTGCCTCCGCCTCCCAAGTAGCTGGGACTATAGGCATCCGCCACAACGCCCCACCATTTTTTGGTTGCAGCCATCATTGTCGTTTGGCGGGCCCAGGCTGGATTAGAACCCACCAGCTCGGGTGTATGTGGCTGGCGCCTTAGCCCGTTGAGCCACAGGCGCTGAGCCTCTGAGTTTTTTTTTAATATTATTTTGGTTACCTCTTATTTTTTTGTGAGTTGAAAAGTACAGAAAAGTATAAAGATTAATATAAAAAAATGAGTGCATCATCTGTAGACAATTTTGTTACCCCTGGATCAGTCAAATCTCTTCAGTTGTATGTGACAAAAGAATCAGTTTGAATAGCCGGGTGTTGTGACGGGCGCCTGGAGTCCCAGCTACTCGGGAGGCTGAGGCAAGAGAATCACCTAAGCCCAGAAGCTGGAGGTTGCTGTGAGCTGTGATTGCGCAGCACTCTACCAAGGGCGATAAAGTGAGACTCTGTCTCTACAAAAAAAACCAATCAGTTTGAATAGATTTGAGGAAAAAAAATATTGGGTGTTTTTAAAGCGTAGACTTAGTTTTAGGCAAAGAAGGATCTCGCAACTCAAAGACTACGGGCAGACCCGGTTTCTCTCTCTCTGCCTCTTTCATATAGAGGTTGCCTCCTCAGGCCGACCCTCAGGAGTCCCAGGCTTCGAGTCCAGTGGAAGGAGAGAGTTTGTCTTTTCCACAGTTCTTAGAAAAGTTCTGAGATTGAGCTAAATGTTCACCCCTGGCTGTCACTGAGGCCATAGGTGACTGAATGAAGCAGCCAGGCCTGACCCTAGCCTCATCCCGATCACATGGACTGAGAATGTGAGCGTGGTTCTGTTGTGGAAATTGGGGTGTTATTTGTGTAAGGAGCAGCAGCAGATGCTGGATAGGCAGAAACATCATCCCAGCACTGTCAGGGAAGAGAATGGGTCTGGAGTCTAGCAGACCCACACCTGTTCTGGCTTGAATAGTAACAGTGGGATAACCTGTTTGAACTCCCTGGATAAACTTTCTCATGCTACCAAAGAGCAGTAATAATATCCTTTTGGGGTGGTGACACGTAAATGAAATAATGCACATGGAAGCACCTAGGGAAATGCCTTGTCCAGGAAGCCAAATGTTGGCTCATTCCCTTCCTGCTATTAACCCAAGCTTTTTGTAGCATCCAGAAGCAACTTCACTTTTCTGGCAGGAAGTAGTTACTACGATTATTGTAATAGCTACCACTTTTGGGGGGCTGTGTACCATGTGGCCAGCAGGCTACGCTGCACAGCTGCGGGGTACATGTGCCACCTGGGGATGGCCGAGCAACGTCCTGCCCTCCAGGTGCTGACTGACTCCATCCTCACACGGACACTGTGATGGTCCTGTCATTAACCCCATTTAAAAAAGGAGCTTGTAACTTAGGTTCAGGAACTTGCCTAAGTTTTTTTGCCACTAAGTGACATGAACAAATAGAACCACACCCTTCAGGGATACTTTGTTGTGGCATTTTAAAAGTAACTAGTCTCGGTACAGAATTACTTTAGTCCTCTAGTGGTGGCAGGGCAGGGGACAGTGGAGAAGGGCTATTTCATTTTCTATTTTTGTTTATTTATTTTTTTAGAGACAGAATCTCACTTTATCGCCCTCAGTAGAGTGCTGTGGCGTCACAGCTCACAGCAACCTCCAACTCCTGGGCTTAGGCGATTCTCCTGCCTCAGCCTCCCAGGTAGCTGGGACTACAGGTGCCCACCACAACGCCTGGCTGTTTTTTTGTTGCAGTTTGACTGGGCTGGGTTCAAACCCACCACCCTCGGTGTATGTGGCCAGTGCTACCCTATTTCATTTCTTAGAACTATTTCCAACCCCCCACAAATAAAAATGCTTACTGGAACCCCTGAGCTGAGAGTACAACCAGCTGTCTCACTTTCCATTCTTAAACCCTCAGAAAGACAGAAACAGTCTAGAGTATATTTCTTCCAGATAATTCGAAGCAAATATAGCAAATGTGAATCAGACTGACATGCTTTGGAACCGTATGGTTTATTTATTTACTCGGCAGATATGGTCTAAAAGTGGCAGCAGCCCTGGAAAGGTATGAGGAAGCTGTTTCTTGAATTTTTTCATATGAGAATAGATGTTCATAATTCTGGAAGGACTTGAAGCTCATTTGCTCCAGCCATGTTGCCTCACGGAGAGCTAGCAGACTGCTGCCTCTTACTGCAGGGCGTTTTTATGACGGAGTGCTTCTCTAAAAGAGAAGAGCCCTCGCAAGGTTGTTTCCTTTGAAACAATGAATTTCAGATACTTTTTTAAAAAACTTTTTTTCTTGAGAGTCTCATGTTGCCCTCAGAGTGCGGTGGCATCACAGCTCACAGCAACCTCTGACTCTTGGGCTCAAGTGAGTCTCTTGCCTCAGCCTCCCAAGTAGCTGAGACTACAGGCGCCACCACAACGCCCGGCTGTTTTTTGGTTGCAGTTGTTTAGCAGGCCCAGGCCAGGCTTGAACCCTCCAGCTTCAGTGTATGTGGCAGGTGCCCTATTCACTGAGCTACAGGCGCTGAGCCAAGAAAACCTTTTTTTTTTTTCGCCTCAGTTTTTCTATTTTTAGTAGAGATGGAGTCTCACTTTTGCTTAGGCTGGTCTCGAACTCATGAGCTCAAGCAATCTACCCACCTTGGTCTCCCAGAGTGCTAGTATTATGGCATGAGCCATCATTCCTGGCCTAAGAAAACATTTTATACATCACAAACTGGCTGGGTGCGGTGGCTGACGCCTGTAATCCTAGCACTCTGGGAGGCTGAGACAGGAAAATTGCTTGAAGTCAACATCAGCGTGAGCAAGAGCAGGACCCTGTCTCTGCCAAAAGTAGAAAAAATTAGCTGTGTGTGGTGGGCGCCTGTAGACCCTGCTGTTCAAGTGGCTGAGGCAGGAGGATCAATTAAGCCTAGGAGTTCAAGGTTGTAGCGAGCAATTGTAACGCCACTGCACTCTACCCAGTGAGACTGTCTCAGAAACAGAAAATAAAAACGTCTCAAATAACCCCCAAGTTCCATTCGATAGGCTTTCATGATAGGTTTTGCCAAAACTTGCTGTGGCTGTCTGTGATCTGGATCATTTAGATTTGGGAAGGCATCTGCTGTTCTTACATCAGAGCCAGACCATGCGCTTGGACGTGGAACTTGACATTGCTCTCAGAAGGCAGTCCCTGGGACTCCTCCCTCAGCTATGAATGGCTAAGAAGGAGCGGAGACCCCGTGACACTCACCTGAGGGCTCTGTACTCTCCTCTTGAAAGGTTATTTCAGAACCTGTTTGCTCTTGTGTTTTCTGAGGTATAATTTGCATACTGTAAAATTCACCGATTTTAAAGTATCAGTTCAAGCCAGGTGTAGTGGTTCAAGCCTGGAGTATCAGCTACTTGGGAGGCTGAGGTGGGAGGATTTCTTGAGCCAAAGAGTTTGAGACCAGCGTGGGCAATATAGTGACCCTCCATCTGTAAAATAAATAAATAAATAATAAAGTGTGCAAGTCACCGGCTTTTAGCATATTCACCTTTTTGTGCAAACCTCACTCCTTATTTCGGAACTTTTTCCCCGCCCCCTACCTATTAGCAGCCACTCTCCAGTTTCTCCTTCCCTCCCCTCCCACCTCAGCCCCTGTCAACCACTCCTGTCCATTCTGCCTCTGAATGTGCATTTGCTGGACATTCCACATACATGGAATCATCACACTTTCTGCAGTTCTCAGGGTTCATCTACAGTGCAGCGTGGTATCCGCCCCTCTCTTTTTGTGGCTGCGTGATATTTCATTGTGTAGAATATGCTGGGGGAGCCCCAAAATAAAAGGTTTGCATGTTTTAAGAGCTGTTATCGGTGTATTGCTTTTCGAAGTTGAATTGCTGTAGCCAGGTTCAGTGTCACGTTTGCTCAAGAGATGGCATTGATCAAACAAATGCCAGCATTACCGGGCAGGACAGTCAAAGAAAATGGCAGAAGCTTGGCTCTTCAAAGAGCATGCGACTCTGTTGAAGTGGTGAAACTCGAGACCACTGTGGAAGTGATGAGCAACGATGAAGGTGAGAGTGGGCAACAGAAGCTCCAGCACACATCCGTTATCATTTGGGGCTCACGGCACAGGTGCACTAGGTCTCCCCCATATTCTCCTGACTTCTACCTGTCGGGGACCTCAAAGCACGTGGGTAGAGTGGAAACTGGCTACACTGGCGATACTTTGGCACGTGCAGTGATGAACAGGTGGGCACTTTTGTCATCGTTGCTCAAGCTACCGTTCACTGTAATCAGAAGTGTCTGGACACAGATGGCAGCCACTCTGAGCACCTCTGGCAACTGCAGACGTCAATGTGACTTGTCTTCATCTTTTGTTGTCCGTATATATGGCATGTTAGAATTTCTTTTTTTTTTTTTTGAGACAAAGTGTCAGGCTGCTGACCTGGGTAGAGTGCTGTAGCATCATGGCTCAAGAAATCCTCTTGCCTTATTTTTTCTATTTTCAGTAGAGACAGGATCTCGCTTTTGCTCAGGCTGGTCTCGAACTTGTGAGCTTAAGCAGTCCACCCGCCTCAGCCTCCCAGAGTGCTGGGATTACAGGCCCGTGAGCTACTGTGCCCAGCCGGCATATTACAATTTTAATACAAATTTTTCCTTTCTTAAAGTGTGTATGCTTTCTTTGGCATTCTCTTATCCTATCGCTAGTTTATGCATATTGGGTTGCTTTCGCTTTTTGGCTATGATGAATAATGTCGCTATAAACATGTACGTACAGGTTTTTGTGTGAATATTGGTTTACTTTTCTCTTAGGCATAAGAGTGGAACTGCTCTGTCGTAAGGTAAGTCTGTGTTTACTCCTTGAGGAACTGCCAAGTGTGTCCCACAGCAGCTGCAGCTTTTTGCAATTTCTCTGCATCCTTCACAATACTTGTTACTATGTTTTGGTTATAACCATTTTAGTGGGTATAACATTGTACCTGACAGAGGTTTTGATTTGCATTTCCCTGAAAACTAATGATGTTGAGCATCTTTTTGTACACCTACTGACCATCTATCAGTTTTATTTGGAGGATGTTGATATTAACATTGAGTTATTTATCTTTTTATTGTTGAGTTGCAAGAATTCTTCATATATTCTAGATATAAGTCCCTTAACAGATACAGGATCTGTAAATATTTTCTGCCATTCAGAGGATTGTCCTTTCACCTTTTTGAAGGGGACCTTCGAAGCACAAAAGCTTTAAATTTTGGAGAAATTAAATTTATTTTCTTTTGTTGCTTGTGCTTTAAGTGTCACATTTAAGAAATTATTGCCTAATCCAAAATCAAGAAGTTTTACACTTACATTGTCTTTTAGAATTTTTATGTTTTAGTTGTTATGAGTAGATCTTTGATCCATTTTGAATTAATTTTTGTATATGGTTAGGGTCCAACTTTATTCTTGTGCATATGGACATCTGGTTGTCTCAGCAATAGTTGTTGAAAAAACTATTATTTCCCTCATTGAATTGTCTTTAGACCTCTGTCTAAAATCAATTGTCCATGACTCGGCACCTGTACTGAGTGGTTAGAATTCTAGCCACATGAACCAGGCTGGTGGGTTTGAATCTGGCTGGGTCCTGCTAAATAGCAATGACAACTACAACAACAGCAAAAATAGCTGGACGTTATGGTGGGTATCTGTAGTCCTAGCTACTTGGGAGGCTGAGGCAAGAGAATTGCTTAAGCCCAAGAGTTTGAGGTTGCTGTGAGTTGTGACGCCACAGCACTCTACTGAGGGTGACATAGTGACTCTGTCTCAAAAAAAAAAAAAAATCAATTCACCATGAATGTATAGATTTATTTCTGGATTATCAGTTCTGTTCCTTGACTTATATATCTGTCTTTAGCTCTTTGCATATATTTAGAATAGCTGATTAAAATAGATGATTTAAAATCTTTGTATAGGTGATTTTTCACCACTTTTGCTAGATTTGTTGATGTTTTTATGGTGGAGGGCAGTTTTGGAGGCCCTTACTCTGTCAGTTTTATTATTTATTTACTTATTTTTTAGGCAGAGTCTCACTTAGTCGCCCTCAGTAGAGTTCTGTGGCATCGTAGCCCACAGCAACCTCAAACTCTTGGGCTCAGCTATCCTCTTGCCTTGGCATCCCGAGTAGCTGGGACTAGAGGCACCCACCACAATACCTGGCTATTTTTAAAGACAGAAAAGATTGTATCTCGGAGGTCTCACTCTTGCTCAGGCTGGTCTTGAACTCCTGAGCTGAAGCATTTAATCCCCCTTGGCCTCCCATGCCAATTTTATTGACAGCTCTAGAATTATAGTTTAACTAATGTGGGTATTTTTTTTTCAAGCAGTATCAGTAAAGGGATGGGGACAGTACTAGAGGAAGATGGGGACAGCAAGAGAGTGCGAAAGTAGCACCTGGGGGCTTCTATGGGGGTGAGTGGTTCCTGTAGTCATTAGTTGCTAAGGCTGCTGTAACAATACCGTGGACTGGGGGGCTTAATAAAGATGTTCAGATGTTCATAATAAGGGTGTTGGTAGGGCTGGTTTTCTCAGAGGCCGCTCATTGGCCTGTAGATGGCCCTCCTGCCTCTTCACACAGTTGTCCCCTAAGCACATGCGCTCTTGTTTCTCTGTGTCCAAATTTCCCTTTCATCTAAGGACACCAGTCAAATTGGAGTAGGGCCCATGCTAATGGCCTCATTTAAACTTAATCACTGCTTTAAAGACCTTATCCCCAAAGACAGTAATATTCTGAGCTTCTAGGGGCTTTTTTTTTTTTTTTTTTTTGAGACAAGAGTCTCACTATGTGGCCCTGGGTAGAGTGCCGTGGTGTCACAGCAACCTCAAACTCTTGGGCTTAACAGATTCTCTTACCTCAGCCTCCCAAGTGGCTGGGACTACGGGCGCCCTTTACAACGCCCGGCTATTTTTTGGTTGTAGTCGTCGTTGTTTGGCAGGCCTGGGCTGGATTCGAACCCTACAGCTCCAGTGTATGTGGCTGGCGCCCTTCTAGGGGCTTTAATGTGAATGTTGTGGGGACGTAATTCAGCCTATAACACCAGCATATGATAATTATTCAGGCCATAAAATCTTAAAAAAGGGGGGAGATGCAGTTTGACCTACTACTCTTCCTTGAAGGAGATTACAATCTTTTATGTGCACAAGTCCATTAGCGATCCTGAAATGAGTTCTGAGCTTCTAGAATAGCCAGTCTCTATTGTTTTCCTGCAGGCACATCTGTTGTAGGTGGCAGTATGGGAACAGTCCCTTGGATCTCTGAACCTCCTTCATTCCCTTCTCAGGAAACCACATTGAAAGGGCAAATGATGAGATGAATTCAATCTGAGTTATACAAAAGCAAATCGTTACTAATGGATGACTCACAATGCACTTTACTATGGTCTAGTCATGTGCATGATTTTATTCATTTATTTATTTATTTTGCTTTTTGTTTTTGGAGACCGTCTTGCTCAGGTGCCCCAGGTGGAGTGCAGTGGTGTTATCATAGCTCTCCAAAACTTCTAACTCCTGAGCTCAAGTGGTTCTCCCAAGTAGGTGGGGCCATAGGCACCCACCACAACTGAGTAATTTTTCTATTTTTAGTAGAGATGGGTTTCACTCTTGCTCAGGCTGGTTTTCAATTCTTGAGCTCAAGCAGTACTCTGGCCCAGGCCTCCCAGGTGCTGGAATTACAGTCATGAGTCACTGTGCCTGGCCAATTTTATGTATTTTGCAACATAAACATGTTGGTTTAGAAATTATGCTTATGAGAAAACCTTGGCCAGCGCCCATAGCTCAGTGGGTAGGGCACCAGCCACATACACCGAGGCTGGTAGGTTCAAACCTGTCCAGGCCAGCTAAAATCAATAATGACAACTGCAACAAAAATTAGCCAGGCGTTGTGGCGGGTGCCTGTAGTCCCAGCTACTTGGGAGACTGAGTCAAGAGAATCACTTAAGCCCAAGAGTTTGAGGTTGCTGTGAGCTGTGACACCATGGCACTGTACCAAGGGTGACATAATGAGACTCTGTCTCAAAAAACCAAAAAAAACCCTGTATACTCCCATAAATGAATGAGTCTTAGTGACTCATACTTCCAAAGCTCTTTGTGATGAACCACAGAGTCAACTTTTATCCACCTTCCAGGAGCTCAGCTCGGATGGGCAAGGATACCAGACAAGTGACACCAACAATGGAACAGTCAATGCAGGAATTAAGCAAGCTGGCAATTAAAAATTATTCCGGGTAGGGTGTGCGGCTAAAAGATCAAGTAGAAGATCAGTACAGGAGCTAAATCTGCTCTCCAGCTCCTGATGTCCAAGCTTCGGTTGAGCGACCGGACTGCAGGATGGGCAGGACACCCAGAGCGAGAACCTCGCCCACTGCCAAGGTTCACTGCTGCCCCTGGCTGCTGCTTTATGCACACACACATCATTCTTCCACAATTCCTTGTCCTCTAACGTGACTAGTGTAGATCTTACTCTAGGGTTTACAAATCCAAATGCCTTCAGGTGCCCAGAATGTGACGGATGAAGGGAGCAAGCTGGGCATGCTCACACTGAGTGGCAGGGGCTGTGGCAAGCTGGAAGGCTCATGCCTTGTCTAAAGATTCAGCCACGCCTCACTTCCAGGCAAGAATGTGGGCCTAAACTTTCAGATTTTATCAAAGAAGCCCAACATCTAGACTTACATGTGAATGTCCTGATTTCTACCTGTTGGCAATGAATTTGAGATTGTTGCCCAAACAATACATTTGTGGGTCACATTGACCTCTTGGTCCTGTGTTACTTGAGAAGTAAAATGAGGCCAGTGAGTTTGACCACGTCAAGCTCTTTAATGACCTCAGCAAAGGCAATTTCAGGAACTGATGGGGTGAAGCTTGTTGGAGAGGGTCCAATAGGGCATTGGGCATGAAGGTATGGCAATGACCTGTATGAACAGCTCTTTGCAGGAGGTAGGGTAGAGAGGAACAGAGAAGCGGGATGAGAGCTCAAGATAAAAGGAGTTTGCTAGAGGGTTTTAAAAGACTGGATAAATAGCATGTCTATTGATACTGATATAAATAATCCAGCAGAGGGAGAAACATTGATGAGATGAAGGGGGGCGGATTCTAAGATATATGGACTTTCATAAGCAAGAATATGTGGGGACCAGTTTACGGATAGAGGGATTGTCCCCAGAAAGGAGCTCCAAACCACAGCTATTGGAACAGGACAATAGGGTATGTATACCTGTAGATTTAGTAGTGGCAGGATCAGGAAATCCTCTTCAGATTAATTTTTCAGTGAAAGAAGAGCTCACCAGCAGCTGAGGCGAGGGAAGAGGAGAGGGTCTACTGTCATCTGCGCAGCCCTGGGGGGGCTGTCTTGGAGTGCTACACCTTACTCTTCTTTTCTAAACATCGTAGAGACATAATTTTCTGTTTCTTCCTTCACTGCTACCCCACAGGCCCATGAAAGATGCTTAAAGAGCAACGTTCCCTTGAATACCATTGTGTTGGGATTTCCAGCCTCATCTTCTCAGGACAGCCCCACCAGGACAGTGGGAGCACGTCCTGATGAATAAATGTGCACAGGCTCTTGAAAGCCTCTGCCAACCTGTGGTCTTGAGTTCAAAGTAAAACCAGCCTCGTGCCTACACATTTTCTCCACCTCCATTAACTACTGAGGCACAAAGTGGGGCAGGAGGGAGATAGACTTCTCCAGGCTCTGAGTTGTACCAGCCGGGCAGCGTAGGGAGATGCAGACGAGGCATCGTCCTTGTAGAGGAGGGCTCACTTCACACAGTAGCCGTGAAGACCCGCACACATGTGCATTTAGCTTTGGGCCTGGCACACAGGCATTCAGGCTTTACGTGTTGAATGACATAAATAACACATGTTCTGGCCATTGGGGGAGAACATGACCCCTCAGAAAGGGTGGGGCTAACAGCATGTAGTAAAAGATTGTTCCCGAGTCTTAATAGCCAGGTATTGTGCTGAGGTCTAGGGGCCATGGAGGAGCTAGCAGGGGTCCTCAAACTACAGCCCGCGGCCACATGCAGGCCAAATGCAAATTGTATTTGTTCCCATTTTGTATTGTACTTCAAAATAAGATATGTGCAGTGTGCATAGGAATTTGTTCTCAGTTATTTTTTTTTAAACTATAGTCCGGCCCTCCAACGGTCTGAGGGACAGTGAATTGGCTCCCTGTTTAAAAAGTTTGAGGACGTCTGATGGAGTGATGATTTTATGAATTAAAGTACAGCCGTTGTAATAAGTCTCAAAATAATAATGCCTTAACAGAAACCCATTCATAGATGGTCAACTGATTTTCAAGAAAGTACCAAGAACATACATTGGGGAAAAGGGCAGTCTCTTCAATAAATACTATTGGGACAACTCCACATGCACCACACCAAATTTAAACATTGACCCAAAATGAGTAAAGACTTAAGTAAGACCTGAAACCATACAACTAGTGGAAGAAAACATGGGGGAACCTCCATGACATCAGTCGGGCAATGACCCCAAGAGTATAGTCAACAAAGGCAAAAGTAGACAAATGGAATCATAGTAAACTAAAAAGCTTCTTCAGGGCAAATGAAACAATCAACAGGGTGAAAAGGCAACCTGCAGAATGGGAGAAAATATTCGCAAGCCATACTTCTGATAAAGGGTTTTTTTGTTTGTTTGTTTGTTTTTGAGACAGAGTCTCAAGTTGTCACCCTGGGTAGTGCTATGGCATCCTATCTCACAGCAACCTCCAACTATTGGGCTCAAGTGATCCTCTTGCCTCAGTTTTTCTATTTTTTTTTTTTTTTTTTTTTTGGGACAGAGCCTCAAGCTGTCACCCTGGGTAGAGTGCAGTGACATCACAGCTCATAGCAACCTCCAATTCTTGGGCTCAAGCGAGTCTCTTGCCTCCGCCTCCCAAGTAGCTGGGACTACAGGCGCCCGCCACAACGCCCGGCCATTTTTTGGTTGCAGCCGTCATTGTTGTTTGGTGGGCCCTGGGGCTGGATTCGAACCCGCCAGCTCAGGTGTACGTGGCTGGCGCCTTAGCCCATTGAGCCACAGGTGCCGAGCCAGTTTTTCTACTTTTATTAGAGATGGGGGTCTCACTTTTTGCTCAGCTGGTCTCAAACCCATGAGCTCAAGCTATCCACCTGCCTTGGCCTCCCAGAGTGCTAGGATTACAGGCATGAGCCACTGCGCCTGGCCCTAATAAAGGGTTAATATCCAAAATACGTTAGGAATGCAACTCAATAGCAAGAAAATAAATGATCTGATTAGAAAATGAGCAAGGACCTGAATAGACATTTCTTAAAAGATGGCATACACATGGCTACCAGGTATATGAAAAAACACTCATCATCACTAATCATCAAGGAGGTGCCAACTAAAACCACATTGAGATACCAGCTCACACCTATTAGGATGGCTATTATCAAAAAGACTAGGTAACAAAAGTGTTGGTGAGGATCTGGAGAAAAGGAAACCTTTGTACACTCTTGGTAGGAATGTAAATGAGTATGGCCATTGTGGGAAATAGTATGGAAGTTTCTCAAAAAAGTAAAAATAGACCTATCATCAGATTTAGCAATCCTACCACTGAGTATATGTACAACAGAAATGAAATCAGCATGTCAGATATTTGCACTCCCGTGTTCCTTGTAGCACTATTCACAGGAGTGAAAATATGGAAGCAACCTGAGTGGCCCTGCAGGATGAATGGGTAAAGAAAATGCGGTGTCTGTACAGGATGGGACACTTTGCAGGCATTAGGAAAATGGAGTCGGATCATTTTGTTTGATGCACCTGCAGGACACTATGTTTAGAGAAATAAGCCAGGCACAGAACGACAAGCACTGCATGATTTCACTTAACCAGGAATAGAAACAAAAATAAAACAAAAGCAAACCAAAATAGCAGTGTCTTGGACCAGGTAGAAGTTTCCTAGGCATCAGGTCCTCTGTTTCAGGGGGGTTTGAGGTGGTCCTCCCACCTTCCCGTTGATGTGTCCTCTGCAGTAAATTTCCCTTTTCATTGACAATCCTGGTTGTGTCATTAATTGGCTTTCTGTGCCTCAGGTGACAGAGACCACCTCCCCTCTTCTGAGTTTGTTAACAAGCTTAGGAAAGCACCCCCAAACCCACGAGTCCCCACAGAGAAATTACTTGGTTCTGACATGCAAAATAAACAGGCGCAGTGAGACGAAAGGCTTGAAAGGTAGGGTCTGTGGATGAGAAGGGACATTCCGAGTTCACTTGGATCCTGTGTGACAAGGGTTCGCCACTCACAACCTCTCCCATCCACGATGCCACGCTGTCTGGAGGCTTGGCCTTGTTTTACTTAAAAGCAACCTTCCCTCTTTGGAAGATGGCAGGAGAAGAGAGGGGCAGTGAACCAAGAAAGTCTTCACCCTCTCAGGACGGCCAGGGAGGGGCCAGAGGAGCCTGGGTGCAGGACTGTCCTCCCTGGGGCCCAGATTGGTGACAAAGCAGAGCACACATCAGGCAGTGTGAGGCCTCCTCTGTCATCTGTCTATTGGCCGTTTGAAATTCCCTTTAAATGTGCTGGTACCCATGCCCATTTTCCTACTTTAAATGTGCTGGTACCTGTGCCCATTTTCCTACTTTTTGCCCTTATTGATTATGTACCCCGTGTCCACATGACATCTAAGGAACTTTGTCACTCGCGTTCTTGCCTCTCTTGACTTTGGCTGCTGGGCTGTGTTAGCCGCCCCCCCCCTGCTCTGCACCTGGCTGGGGGGCGCCCTGGCCCTGGGGATGGGGTGGCGTCCTCCTGTCTGGGCTCCTGTCATTGGACGGCTGCTCCGCCAGCCTCAAGGGGGAGAAGCAGCTCCATTCACAGTTGCGGGCTTGTGAGCGGTGCCATCAGCTCAGGGCAACACTGGCCTCTGGGAAAGCCTCAAGGGGAGGCCAGGGCTGGGCAGGTGTCAGGAGGAGTGGCCTGGATCTGGGGCCCTGGCAGGGGCTATGGAAGTGTTGCTTGTGCACAGTAACCCCCAGACAGTGAGGAGGAGGCCTGGCAACCAACGAGCTGGCTCTTGCTCCCTGGGTCTGTGCTCTTAGACTGCCTTGACCTGTTGTGCTGGGCAGTCCTCCTGGGTGCAGCTGTCCAACAGGGATGCTAATTCCTTACCTGCCTGAGGGCCAGGGCTTGGGCTGGTTCCCACCCAGGTCCAAGTCCATATTCCAGTTGGCCAGTGGGTTTCCTGCTCATTTTATCCTCCTTCCCGGTTTTCAGTGAACGGAAGGGCAGTCCTGGGCAGCACACCCCTCAGCCCCGGGTCTTGATGTAATTGGTGTTCAGCGTCTGGAATCCTGGGTGCACTGACATCCATATTCGGCTCTGTCTGACCTGCTGCCCCTGTGGGGCTGGCCTGGGGCTGGTGCCTGGTACAGGGAGTGGGTAAGGTAAAATGCTGCACAGTGGGGCCGGGGTGGGGCTGAGCAGAAAGGCACAGAGTAGGCCGAGCTGACCCCTAGGGGCCACTGCCGGGCTGCTGCTCACTCGGACCCTGGGGTTCTAGGGACAGAGAGCGGGTGGTTGGGGCTCTGCTGCCGGCAGATCTGGGTCTGGGGCCCTCCCCAGTGTGCCTCTAGCCCCATGACCTTGGGAAAATGTCTCGTTTCCCACCTCTAACATGGGAGTGATGACGTCATCAATCTTCATGCAGGGCAGGGCCTGCCAGCAGCCCACCTGGGGGGGGAAGGGCCCCCACATGCGAGAGTGCTGGGCGTGGGGCCTGGAGCCACCTGGCCACGCTGACCGTTGTGAGAACTGCGTGGTTAGGTGATTTCTCGGTTGTGTGAACAACGTGAGTGCCCTCCCACAGCCTGGGAAGTGTGGTGGGGACACTGCAGGCCGCGCGACACGAAGGTGAGTGTTCGTGTGTCCTCACATAGACAAGTACAGTAAATATAGGGTGTAAAAGATGAAAAGCAGTGCCCCTGAACAGAGCCCTGCCCGGGAATGGGGCTGCTGGGAATGGAGTTGCTCTGGCGAGTCAGTGAGTGAAGGAGTGGGAGGTGGGAGGTTGAGTTCTCAGTGGGGTCTGTGCCTCCATCTATGGGGAAGCACGAAGATGTGCCATCCCTGGGGTTCATCAGGAACTGAAGACAGAGGGGCCCAGAGGCGCCTGGACAGGGGACGTCATTTGGACTGTCCCTGTATGCCCAGAGTCAACAGGTGGGGCAGGACTGAGCCCTGGAGCAGAGCTGAATTCCGTGAACTCCTGATCTGCAGTTGGAATGGGGACCGTGGCTTGCTCCCCTCGAGGGGATGAACCTGGTTTTCCCTCCTCCTTTCCAAATACTCCAACCGCCTACCCACTATCCCCATTCATCCAGCCTTTCCCTCTAGCCAATCTTCCTGGGACTCGGGATTCTTTTAACCCTATCTTTTGGCATTTTGGCATTTTGCACACATGCTTTGTGTTAGAAATCAATAAAAGCTTTCTGAAGAAGCCAGAGAATTGCGGCACTGTCCCAGTCTCCTCTCGCGTGGGATAATGTGCGTGGACTCTGTGCCTTAAGCTTGTGTAAATTGTCATGATTTCCCAGCAATGTTTCCCCTGATGGCTCTGAACTCAGGTCGGGGTTGCGGGACCACGTTGATGGTCTGGGACATCATTTTTCCCATATGTAGGCTTTACAAACACTGTGGGCTGGGCTACATTAATAACAAAATTTTTTCTTTCATCAATAAGTTAAACTTTGCTAACTATAACTATTTTACTATATAAACATTTTATTCTTTTAACTCTTTGACTCTTTTGTAATAACATTTAGCTTAAAACACAAGCACAATGTACAGTTATACAAAAATATTTTCTTCCTTCATATCCTTGGCATTTATTTACCTTTTTTTTTTTGAGACCGAGTCTCACTATGTCACCCTCGGTAGAGTGCTATGGCATCACAGCTCACAGCAACCTCAAGCTCTTGGTCTTAAGCCATTCTCTTGCCCCAGCCTCCCAAGTAGCTGGGACTGCAGGCACCTGCCACAACACCTGGCTATTATTTTTTGTTATTGTTGTAGTTGTCGTTGTTGTTTGGCAGGCCTGGCGGGGTTCAAACCTGCCAGCCCTGTGTATTTGGCTAGAGCCCCAAGCACTGAGCTATAGGCACCCAGTCCATTTATTTACATTTTAAAAGAGGATTTAGTCAAAAAATAAATACGATCTGACCTCCTTCAAGCGTGTAGGGCAGATCTTCCCACCTGGTCCACTCCGATTTATACACTAATCTCTGGAAATGTCCTCACGGACACACCCAAAATAATTTTTTATAAGTTCCAAATATACTTAATCTAGTCAAACTGACACCTAAAATTAAGTCCATAAATTCACCCTTGGCAACTTGGCACCTACTCACATCACCTTAAACCATTCTTTTTTTTTTTTTTTTGTAGTTTTTGGCCGGGGCTGAGTTTGAACCTACCACCTCCGGCATATGGGGCCAGCGCCCTACTCACTGAGCCACAGGCACTACCCACCTTAAACCATTCTTAATTTCCAAATAAAGTCAATAATAAGGTAATAGTTCCACTTAACATGATGTAACTAGTGTGGTACAACTATGCTGCCTACAATGGAAAGTGTAATAATCCCTTCCCTAGAAATTGACTTTCGGGATTTCAAAATTTGAGATTTTGATTTTTTACGATGTCACTTTTTGGGATTATGGCACTCACTATTGCATATTTTGAGGTTATGATTGGCACCGATACACAAATACTTACATCTACACATCCTGGCTCCATGAGCAGGATGTGGAAGGTACACGTGTAGGTGTGGAAGGGAGTGTTTACATGAATGAAGGTATGGTTCTATATGAAATGAAGAACTACTTTTTCCAGTTCTTTAAAGTAGGATGTTGGTATTTTAATGGGGATGGCATTGAATCTGTACATTGCTTTGGGAAGTATAGACATTTTGACAATGTTTTTCTTCCCCAAGAGCACGGTATATTCTTCCTTTTGTTAACATCTTCTGCTATTTCTTTCC
>CAUYON010149551.1:0-15128 GCA_963573935.1 Arctocebus calabarensis
CATATTCGAAGGGTCAGGAGAAAACTTCTAAATACGGATCAAAAATGTTTTCATATAGTAAACGAGAAAATCTCATGAATGGTATGTCAATCAGGTTGATAAAAATATCTCAGATTGCATGTGAAGCCCGCACACTGTACCCCATGATTGAACTAATGTACACAGCTATGGTTCAATAAAAAAAAGAAAAAGTAAATAAAAGGCTGGTTTGGACGTTCAGAATTAGAATGTAAGAAGGCTCTGACACCAGCAGGTGCTTAAGGGCAGCTGCTATATCATATGTTGCTCTCTCTCAACTAACTCTTTATTTCTTTAAGGATATGTGTGCCTGCGTGTCTCAAAACTGTGAAAAGGAAAGTATGCCCAGCCGTACGTTGCTTGGGAGACCTAAAGAGTAAACTATAGCAGGGACACAGTTCTACGAAACTGCTCGAACACCTTGCTCCCCGTGACACTTTGAACATGGGAATCCAGACAGCTTTGCTCATATGTGTCCCGGTTCTCCCAGAATGAGGAAGCCATCCAAGCTGGTGTTTAGTATCTCATTTTTCTGCCTAGGACCTAGGTGGGGGCACTTACATGGGCAGGCCACTAGATGCTGCTCGTAGCCTTCCTGGCCAGGGGAGTCGCCACACTCTGTTTGTCTTCTCAGTCTGGAGCCCTCTGAACGCAGCTCAGATGCCTGGTGCGGAACACGCCTCACTCTCAGTCTGGAGCCCTCTGAATGCAGCTCAGATGCCTGGTGCGGAACGCGCCTCACTTCCAATAGGAGGAATTTAAGGATGCCCAACTTTTGAGATTTACCATCCAATTACCTTGCAGAGTATTACCTCAGTCCTTGTCACCTTGCAGGGGTCCTCAAACTATGGCCCGTGGGCCACATGCATTGGTGTGAATTGTATTTGTTCCTGTTTTGTTTTTTACTTCAAAATAAGATATGTGCAGTGTGCATAGGAATTTGTTCATAGTTTTTTTTTTTTTTAACTATATTCCGGCTCTCTAACGGTCTGAGGGACAGTGAATTGGCCCCCTGTTTAAAAAGTTTGAGGACGCCTGTAGGGTGTCATCCCAGACCTTGTCACCTTGCAGGGTGTCATCCCAGACCTTGTCACCGTTTAGGGTGTCACCCCAGTCCTTGTCACCTTGCAGGGTGTCACCCCAGTTCTTGTCACCTTGCAGGGTGTCACTCCAGTCCTTGTCACCTTTTAGGGTGTCGTCCCAAACCTTGTCACCTTGCAGGGTGTTACTCCTGCCCTTGTCACCTTGCAGGGTGTCACCTCAGTCCTTGTCACCTTGCAGGGTGTCATCCCAGTCCTTGTCACCTTGCAGGGTGCCATCCCAGACCTTGCCAGGAATCCCCCATGGCCCCTCATCTTCCAGGACCTCTCATGGGGCTTCTGACAGACTCTGGGCAGGCCTCATCCCCTTTCTCCTCTTCTTCTCAAAGGATTGAGGTTTTACTTCTCAACTTGATTTAGACAACTAGGTCCCTGCCACCTTCTGAGAAGCTGCTGTACCTTCCAAATGCTAACACCACGTCGATCTTCTGGGGATTAAAGCACATGCTCCACATGCACTCGGGGCTGGTGCAGACAGCGGGGCAATGCGGTTTCCCTCTGGAGACCAGATCTACACAGCCAGTGACTGGCTGGGGAGTCCCCTTTGTTGATATTTACCATCCAACCACCTTGAGGGGTATGATCCCAATCCTATCACCTTCATCCCCACCGCCTTCCACTAAGAGTTTTAGTAAACTAGAGGCGGATAATGTTCTTTGATACAGATAATTATTCTCTGCCCAAGATTATGTCAATAGTCCTGCTTTCCTATGATAACATCAAAACTTTTGAGTCTTTCTTGGATGAGTCATGTAGCCTAAAATTTTCCAACTTTACTAGGTGCTGAAAATGAGATAGTATTATCTAAAATAGTAAATTATTTGAGATTACTTTAGTAATGATGTATTTTTGTTGAAAACATTAGCAAGATATTAAAATAAAGAAAACCTCAAAATCCAGTTATCCGTGTTATTGTATGATACTTCTGTTATAAAAAAATTAGAATTTTAAACCATGTACCAGTACTCTACTAAATGCTGTGTGTGTTATCTCCTTTAAGCCACGTAATCTCCATTTTGTTAGATAAGAAAACAACAGCAGAAAGAGGTTACACAACTTGCCCAGTGACGCACAGTTGTGGGTCATTAATTCAAATTACTTAAGGAGAACAATATATGTTATTTGGGTGAAAGATGTCCTAAAACCCAGGACCTCACTGTTTCACTATCTAGGCCTGTAACTAAATTACACTGTACCCCATAAATTAGTATGAGTAAAAAAACTGTAAGTTTGATATTAGAATTTATAGGTCCCTTGTTTGTACTGTTTTATTAAATAAATTTGTTTGGAAAAATTAGACTAGATAAGAATATTTCACTTAAATATATTCCCTTGAAAAATATAAATTGTAAAAAATAGGCTGTGTTGAATTATTTGATATATATACACACACATATATACATACATATAAATATACAAATACACACACACATATATACACACTATTTTAAGATGTTCCTAACAAAAATATATCTTTGAAGAAAGGTTTGGTTATTAAGTTAACTAAGTTATTTTTTCTCTTGAAATTTCTGAGTTCTTCAGAAAACAGCATTTTATTTTAAATGACAGGTGAATCTCCGTTCAAACATATTGTCTACCTTTCACTTGAGATATTGGCTGTCTATCATTCGGGATAAAAGCATACATCTATTTTGTTCAGTGTGATCTGTAAAGAATAAGTTTGATACAGAAAACATTAAAAACGATTGGATATAGTAATATTTATAGATTTTTTAAATGTACCCTTTGTAGTAATTGATGTTTAATCAGAAAACTACAAAGAGAGGATTTCCTCCATAATCCCACCAGTAATGATTATCATAATGTGGTTAGTTAAAAGGAAAAATTGTTCCAATGCTCCTAGCTTAAAAAATAGTGACAATATTAAAACTTACTTCACAGATCCACAATGACTCTATTGCTGTGAAGGGGAAAACAACATATTCTCCTGCAATAAATAGTGAGCTTTATGGGGCACAAACAATTTGCCTAGTATCCTTGGTTGGAGGGAGGAGTCAAATGTCATTTCTACCCTCAAGAAAATTGTTTTCATGGAAGAGATAAAACATACATAGAGTAAAAGGCAGAAAATGTTAGGTGATGTGATAGAGAACATACTACAGATGTCAAAGAAGGAAGACATGTCTTCCACCTCCGTGTTGCAAAATTAGCAGGATCAGTGAACAAGCCTTCAGGACACAGGTGAAATACACGAACTTAATGATGAGTCGGTTCATAGAGAGAAAATATGGTGCACAGTGTGTCAATATTGTAGTAGATTTGAAATCTACTAACCATGGAATATGGTCCCTGTTCAGTAATTGAACTACTGTTGGGTTACTTTTCGGTGTTTTTTTTTTTTTCTCTGATTTGATAATCTGAGCCTGATTTTTTTAAGTGCATATTAAGCAACAGCACGGTAGTTCTCAAGTAAGAACCGAGCTCTATATTTAGACTTAATCATAATAACCTTGTAAATGATATTTGTGGTTCATTTCTCAATATCTCAGAGAGAAAATTGTAAAAGCTACGATGAATTATGCACATGGGGGAAAGTCAACTAAGGGAAATTGCTCAGGAAAGGGGTGGGAGGGAAATAAGAGAAGTCGGTGATTAAAACCAAAGGATGGAATAGATGGGGGAGGGGTGTGGGGGGCAGAATCAAAGCTGTTCCCAGAAGAATTAAGGTAGAAAGTAAGACTCTAAGTTGAGCGTCTTACAGGTGGAAGACAGATCTCATCTTTCAATGGATAGTCCATCAGAAGGTGGCCAATGAAAGATGGCAAATTCCCACATAGGAATCGTGTTTGGGAACCTTGACTATGATGTCATGACGATGACCCCAAAGTAATTGTTTTCAGTGATTTCAAATGTGCAAACTGTGGATCTACTCAAGATGCCATGATGGGTGACTTTCAAATTGATACTTGGAAATTGTTTTTAAAACACCAATTATCTAAATGACTATTTCTAGGAAAAGAAAGAACAACATCCCTTATTTTATATATATGTACACATATATTCATAAATTAAATAATTTCTAGGCATTCTCCAATAATTATAAAGATAGTTAGACGTTCAAAGTTATCCAAATTTTAAAAATGGCTGGATTTGGAAAGTGCAAGATCAAACTACCAGATATAAAGTGATTCATACTAATCCATTTAAAAGAACAGGACCAGGAGGAGAAATAGTTAATTTATTTATTGAGATAACATATTTTAAAAATAAGTAGTATATATTTTAGAAAGAATCACTACCCCACAAAGTGATTGTCAGGAACATTTATAACAAGTGTAAACTTATTTCATAAAAAGCAAACAGGAAGCATTCCTGGTATTTGCAAGAAGAGCCTGATGGGAGAGGGACTATTGGGTGTCTTGTTAGTTTCCCCCACCTGCGTGACCAAGAGCAAGTTGCTTCATCCCTTGGCGTTCTCATCAAGGGAAAAAGAGCAAGAGCATCATTAACTTCAAAGATTTGATTACAAAAATGTATCCTGAAAAGATATCCCTCAAATGCAGGGAAGACAGGCTGAAAATATAGTAGAAGTATTGGTGTATATGCTATTATGTTTGAAAAGACCTTGATTGACATACATGATTTATTTAATCAAAATAACATACAATCACCAATTTAAATTGTATAATTTGATATTTTTCTACAACAACCTCCATAATCAATTTTAGAACATTTTCCAAACAGAAACCCAGTATCAATTAGTAATCACTCCTTAGTTTTCAGCAACTCTCCTCCATCCCACTAACAGGCAAACACTGTTGCTTATTTTGGATATTTCAGGTAATAGAACCGTAAGATATGTGATCCTTTGAGACTGACATTTCACGAAGCACGTCTCTGAGTTCACCTGTGTGTTGTATCATGTTTACTACTTTATTCTTTTATATCCAGATCTGCCACATTTTATTTATCCATATTCTGCAGTTCGTGGGAATTTTGGTATTTTAAACAATTTTATTTAGAATTTAATAATTTTTATAATTATAAAACATTTAGAATTTTATTTTAAGCAGCTATTATGAAAGAACATTTGCATACAACTTTTTGTATGGATAAGTTTTTATTTCTATAACTAATTTTTGCATCAGAAATTTTTTTTTTATTGTTGGAGATTCTTTGAGGGTACAAAGAACCAGGTTACACTGATTGCATTCATTAGGTAAAGTCCCTCTTATAACTGTGTCTTGCCCCCAAAAGTTGCGCACTGTGACCTCCCACGTTCCTCCCCCCTTCCCTCTCTACTTCTCCCCCCCACCATGTACTAGGGCATTAATTGTCCTCACATTAGAACTGAGTCCATAGAATTCTTGCTTCTCCGTTCTTGTGTGCACCAGAAAATTGCTATGTCTTACTAGCTGAAAGGAAATAAGCTGATTAAAAAGTACGACTCAGACAGGACAGGGTTGTAACGGTCCACATCTGAGTGTAAGAGCGGCCTATTTATTACATTATCCTGAGGAAATAATTTGTTGAGAATAAAATTTACAAAGGAATGAGATGGTTATAAATGCAGTAGTTTTGTTGCTAATCGAATGAACATCAGGATTTTAATTAAAGGATTTTTTTAAATTTTAATTTTTTGGTATTCATTATTGTGTGATTATGGGCTGGAAGAAGATGTTGAAACTGAATTCTATAGTGGAGGAGGTTTTAACTTGTGTAACTAAAATGCATTTTGCCCATAAAGCCATGTTTTTACTTGTGATTCCTGAACATTTGAGTTTGCATCTATGTTTAGTCAATATTTTAGCAATCATATCCTGCCATTGTGTCTCTTAGTGTAATTTTGTCTCCAAGCACCAGGTGGAGTTTTAACAGGTGATACACCCTTTGGAGCAAATGAGCTATTTGGAAAAGCATACAGATGTATGTTTTCTTGATGCTGACTAATTACTAAAAAGATATATGGGTCCATTGATATAAATGAAAAAATTAAGAAAAATAAACAGCTCTTCTCTCTTTAAATGTGTTAAACTTATTTGTTAGAAAAGAAAATTAAAATCATGCTTTATATAGCCAGAGGAATATTTAGTAAATGAGTTAATAAATTTCTGACTTTTCAAATTGATTAAATAACTGAACATTTTAATTTATATATATGTTGCCACAAAAATTCCATTTCAATTTAAAACTAAATGCCAAAAAGAGGAAATGATGTAATGATGTTTATCTTTTCTGAAATAGTTTTTCCTCTTTTTTTTTTCTTTTGTCTTACTTCTCCATGCTTCCTGCAGATCTAAGATGTAACTACAAATAATAATAGTTACACAAAATTCCCAGTGTAAACACAGTGGGAAGAGCTGACCCCAGAAGTCTCAACTAGCTGATAAGCCCACGTGTCCCACTAAGGAACATGGAGGCAACTCAGAAAAATACCCTCCTGCACGGAACACTTGACAAACTGCTACTTACTTAGAAACACTATCCTCGGGATAAATAATATAATCACTACAATGAAGGTGAATGATCAGGTTTGCCAGCATTATCCACACTGTGTAAGCAGTTTTCATTTGGCCAAATTTTTTAAAAAGGGAAAAGGTTAAGGCCTAACTTGCGTAGTAAAAATGTTAGCATGTAAAGTCTTAGGACAAAGGAATTATCACTTCAAAGAGCCTTCGAACAGCTCAATGGAAAAGCAATTAGGCGGCTGCTGTAGTAATTATTTTGCATTTTCTCCAAAAATTTTCTCTTTTTTTGTGGTATGTTTTGAATACTCTAGTTTTCACACGGCAGGCAACTAAGATACAAGAACTTTGTCAGAAGCTCTTTGAATTTGCTTCCAACAGTCTTGCTGGTCAGAATACTTTGTCTTTACAAATACTGCCAGTCACAAATGCAAATGAAAAATGCTTACTCCAACTAACCTTGTTTGCCAAAATAAACAAACAAACAAATAGGTATTAAAATACTTGAATTTTATCTCTTCTCATGTAAAGCAGAATCCTTGCTCTTTAAGGATGGGATGACAGGAGAGCTTTGCAGTTCCTCTGAGTAGCCAGAATACTACTCAGAATCAGTTAGGAATACCCCATGAGTGATCATGTAAGTATTTAAAGTCTCCAATGTTAGGAAGCTAGTAGGTATTCCTACAGGGAGCTGGCAGTTGTGTCTAGTCTGTGTGAAACTTCCTGAAATTGAGCCACTGAAAATTGTTATTTTTTAGAACTATACCTTTCTAAGAAATGCAGGAAGTGCTTCCAGTGGTATTTGAACCACTCTTTAATGTGTAAGTTATGTAGCAAAGCTTAGATATGGTAAAACATGATGGATTAGAGACTTTATATCTTTAAAAAAGAAAGACGTTCAATTTCATTGTCAAAGGAACTATATTTATTTGAGGTAATGGCTGCTGGCTTTTGCCTGGGGTTTTTTCCAGATGTCAACAGAAAGGATAAACATAATCCTCAATTTTTCACCCTGCATCTGTCAAGCACTAAGGCAAAGTCCAGGTGAATTTGAAGCAGTGGGGGGAGGGAACCCTCTCACCCCCTCCCCACCACATCCACAGGCTGAATATCATGCTAATTGGAATGCTTTCTTTTGTTCAGAGTGTTTCTTGAAAATTCAGGAATTAGAAAATGCCTATTGTTACGTTTTACTAGAATGTATGTTGAAAGAATGTTTTAGATGGTGTTTTACTGATCTCTTGAAAATAACAGCTGAGTACACTTCCCCATAAGCAAGCACAACAAAGTCCGGGTCTTAACCATTGAGATTTTGGAAGATAATGATAACAAATGTTTCCTCGGGCTTCTGGCTTCTCAGAAGCTTTAGGACGCCTTGCCCTTTCTTTTCAGAGTTTGTTGAGGAAGCAAATGCTTACTCTTTCAGTAAGAAAGAGCACTGTGGTTCTAACAATGTGGTGCCTGAAAGCATTGAGATAATGTGGCATTGATCAAACCAGCAACTTTCACGGGCATCAATTTCCATCTGCAAAATGGGGAGGTGCGACCTCCGTTCTGTTTGGCATCTTAACCACCTCAGGGAACCAAACTTCTGAAGGTTCCTTTTGTTATTACTGTGTTATTAAAGAGATAGACAGAATAGCTCTTTTACAGAGTGAATAGATACATTTCTCTAGCTCATTTTTTCAATTGTGCTGCTCAGATTGAAGAATTTTCTCCTTCCTTCTTACCTCCTTTTTTCCTCTCTCCTCTCTTTTCTTTTACCTTCCCCCCACGTTTTACTAAATGGTTTCTTAAATTAATAAAAATAACCAAAACACTGCCTTGAATTAAGATGTTTATTGATTTTCTTAAAAGTTCAGAAATATGCTGGTTTCAGCTGTCAATGATCAGAGACCATTCGAGTAGTTTCTTTGCATTCCTGCAGGTTACTCTTTGGGAGAGAGGATGCCCGAGAAGGGTGAGGTCTAGGGGAACTGGTCCTGAAAGGGGGGGCACTCGACAGGCACAAAACTTACAGAACACCAAGGCTTGTACGAAAGGTCTTTATTGGTGGGGAAAGGAGGAGGGGAGAGAGAAACGGAGGAAGAGAGGAGAGGAGAGGAGAGAGAGAAAGGGGGGGAGAGAGAGAGAACAGGAGAGGAGAGACACACACGGGGGATGGAAGAGGAGAGAAGAAAGAGAGAGAGAGAG
Organism: Arctocebus calabarensis; assembly: GCA_963573935.1. Classification (NCBI taxonomy): domain Eukaryota; kingdom Metazoa; phylum Chordata; class Mammalia; order Primates; family Lorisidae; genus Arctocebus; species Arctocebus calabarensis. The sequence continues at coordinate 8,738 of CAUYON010149551.1, forward strand.
AGAGAAGACAAGGGCATCTGATATAGTCTCGGTTAGGGGAGGTGTCGGGATGGTAGACCAGCCAATAAGGTGTTACTGCTCTGGTGCAAAGAGTAGTAGGGGGCAGGCCATAAGTTTGAGCTTTTCTGTGGGTAATCGGGATAGACAAAGCTGTGCAATTATCTAACAGGTCCTCTCAAGGAGACCACAGGATACACCTGCGGGGTCCTCTCCATGCTGACTCAGCCCTTGGGAATTTGTAAGCTTAACTTCCTGGAACGTGGAAGTTTCCAAGTTCTGTGAAATCCTGTAGTTCTGTAGGGGCTGGAATAGCATCTCCCGCTTGATTCAAAGTGGCCAATGAGAAGGGTACCTGTGGGGTGGAACTTTTAGACTGTCAATAAAAAGGGAAAGACACGCCAGTCAGGGAGAGCCACCATTTGGAATTCTTCTATGCCGTAAGCTCCCGGCTGCTGAATAAAGCCCTTCCTCTTATAAACGGGGTGTTTGGGTGCTTTTTCTCTCCATTGGGCCTCGTCTTCCTGCAACATTTGCAGGGTACATTTCATCCTAATTCAGGCCTCCTTCTAAAGAGCGCTTTTGTTCTGATAGCTTTTAAGAAAATCAAAAATTTTTTTACTCAGAACTTTATCTTTTCTCATGGCCAAAATTAGAGACCTTGAGCCAACCCTGACATCATTGTTTAGCCACATAGAGTTAATGAAATTCCTGGTTTTCTTAAGGCAAAGAGTTTGGTTTTGGTTTAATATCAACTGAAATTCATGATCTAGAATGGAGGAGATGTAACTGAGGAATGTGGGAATGTGGATGCTATTCTCACAGTTTGGACAATTTCACTAGTTCTGTAACTTTAAATCTATTTAAATACTGTGATTCGTGTGTGTGAATTATATAAATATATATATGCTGTATATATGTGTGTGTGTGTGTGTGTGTGTGTGTGTATTTATAATAATGTCCAGTTTTGGATACTCCTATTAAGCTCCTTTTTTAAAAAATTTTGCATCCAATTGAATACCCCACACCTCTACTTTGATGTCTAAAAGACCTTTGCAATTTTACGTGTTTCAAACAAAACTCTTGATTTTTGTCCTCTGTTCATTATTTTTTTTCTCTCTACTCTTTCCCATCTCAGTAGAAATTCACTCAGTTTCTAAACACAAGTTTTGACGTCATCCTTAAGCCCCCTCTTTCTGACCCCTCAAACCTTCTCAGTTCCATATTTATTGTGTATCTTGCTCCCCTGACCCCCGACGACTGTTCTGATGAGACAACCAGCAACTCGCTTCCTTCCACAGTAACCGCCCCTGGATCAACTCTCACCCCCTTAGTCTACCCTCCCTGCTCCCAGAGTGAAGAATTAAAAACCTGGTGGGTTTTTGTCAGCAGCACTGGTGGCCTCCTGTCCCAGGGAGACATACACTCCCAGCTCTGTAAGGTGGCACTGAGGCCTGTGCTGTACGGCCCATGGACAGCTCCCTGCCTTCACTGTTTTCTTTCTTGTTATCTCTGCTCCCATCATGTTGGTTTTCTGGTAATTCTTCCAAAATAATAAATGTATTCACTTATCTCACAGACTTTACTTGCTCTTTCCTCTGCCTGAAATACTCCTCCCCCTTTGTCATAGCTCAGTTTAATTCCTCGTTTTCCCATTTCTCAACTCAACTTCCTATTGTAAAAGAAAATCTTTCTGACCCCTCGACTGCATATAAAATTGCCTCCTCTCCCACCATTTTCTCTATCCCCTTATCCAGTATTATTTTTGAAAGTAATTTATCAACTTTTCTTCAAAGCCCTAGCCAATACTCTTGTATACACTGGTGTGTAGTTCCACATCACGCGATATCATACATCACACTCTGTTATTAACCATGCGGAGCGTGCCCTCCGTGAGGGCAGAGAGTTTGCTTTGTTCCCTGGTGGAGCCACAGTAGCCAGAAGGCCGGCTGGAGCATCAGGAGTGTTCAGTGAGTGTATGTTGGAGTAAAGGCAGCTTTTACCCACATCTTACTATGGGCTAGAATGTGAAACAGCAGTGCTGGAAAATTATTTTTTGATGTTTATTTGGCTGACATGAATATTTTAACTAACTGCATTGCTTTTAGAGACAGAATCTTACTTTATCGCCCTCTTCCTCAGTAGAGTGCTGTGGCATCACACAGCTCACAGCAGTCTCCAACTCAAGCCGGAAGTGGGATGGTAAAAGGGCCTGACCTTTCTTCCCTCACTCCCTCCTCCTCCCCACCTTCTTCTAAGAAGCCTACCCTGCTGTACCCCAACTTTCCGCTCCTTTCCTCCCTCTACTAGAGCTCCTCCACTCCCCACACAGCTGAGGGAGCTACATGTTCCCCAGCTTTTAAAGAAAAGTAAATGAGTGAGTCAGGTTACACTATGAGATCATTTTTATTTGGGGGGTGGTGTATTCCAAGGAGGGATATAAAGCTTCTTTTAAACTAAGGAAACAAGAAGATAGGGTCGGGGCTGGGGAGTGGGTTAAGTTATACTGGCCCTCTGGATTAAGTGTGCACCCTCACCACTGGGACTCCCTCCCCTCTTCACCTTCCCTGCAGTGTGTAGGCCAACATCTCGGCTTTATTGGTCCTGTGGCCTACCATCCACAGATTCTGAGGGCATAAGCTGTGTTGTTGAAGTGTGGAAGGCATAACTAGGGAAGGGATGCCTGAGACCTGAGCTTAGGGCTGCCTTTGACATTTTCTACCTTGTAACTTTTTTTTGAGACACCCTCAAGCTGTTGCCCTGAGTAGAGTGCCTGTGGCATCACTGCTCACAGTAACCTCCAACTCCTGGACTTCAGTGATTCTTTTGCCTCAGCCTCCCAAGTAGCTGGGACTACAGACAATGGCCACAACACCCGGCTATTTTTTGGTTGTAGTTGACATTGTTGTTTGGCAGGCCCAGGCTGGATTCAAACCCCCCAGCTCTGGTGTATGTGGCTGGCGCCTTAGCCGCTTGAGCTACAGGCGCCAAGCCTCTACCTTGTTATTTAAGGCTCTTTGAGCCTCAGTTTCTTCATCTGTAAAGGAGAGAAAACTAAGCCTACTTGGAAGTTAAAATAAAAGTCATTTCATAGGTCAGGCACGGTGGCTCATGCCTGTAATCCTAACACTCTGGGAGGCTGAGATGGGTGGATTGCCTGAGCTCACAGGTTCCAGACCAGCCTGAGCCAGAACCAGACCTCATCTCTAAAAATAGCCGGGTATTGTGTAGGGTGCCTGTAGTCCCAGTTTCTTGGGAAGCTGAGGCCAGAGAATTACTTGAGCCCAAGAGTTTGAGGTTGCTGTGAGCTATGACACTACGGCACTCTACCGGGGGCAATCAAGTGAGACTCTGTCTCAAAAAACAAAAAAAAAAAGGTGGCATAGAATGATGTGTCTGCCGTGTGACACTGGGTGAATTATTTAATGTCCCTGAACCAATTTCTTCATTTCAGATGGGGATGATGATATTAGAATCTATCTCATAAACTTACTGAGAAGACCCTGTGAAATCTCAGTGTTTCCACAGTACACCCACTCTTTACCACAGTGCTCAGATGTTAGTGTTTCTTTTAGAAAATACAGTTTGCGGGTGGCGCCTGTGGCTCATCGGGTAGGGCGCCGGCCCCATATACCGAAGGTGGCAGGTTCAAACCTGGCCTCGGCCGAACTGCAAAACGAAAAAATAGCCAGGTGTTGTGGTGGGCGCCTATAGTCCCAGCTACTCGGGAGGCTGAGTCAAGAGAATCGCCTAAGCCCAGGAGTTGGAGGTTGCTGTACGCTATGTGACGCCACGGCACTCTACCGAGGGTGATAAAGTGAGACTCTGTCTCTAAAAAAAAAAAAAAAAGAAAGAAAATATAGTTTGCAATACAGAAATATATGTTATAGGAAGTTGGCGTCTTTCTGATTTTCCTCACCCACTAATGATCACTGGGTCCAATCTATCTTTCTTTTTTTCTATGAACATAGTATTAACTACATAAAAAGAATGTCACAGTTTTTCCTATCACATTTTGTGTGTGTGTGTGTGTAGGGGGGAAATAGGGTCTTACTCTATTGTCCAGGCTAGAGTGCCGTAGCTTCTGCCTAGCTCACAGCAACCTCAAACTTTTGGGCTCAAGTGATTTTCCTGCCTCAGTCTCCTAAGTAGCTGGGACTACAGGCTTCTGCCATACCACCTAGTAAATTGTTCGTTTGTTTTTTAATTTTTAGTTGAGATGACAGTCTCACCATTGCTAAGGCAGTCTTGAACTCCTGAGCTCCAGGGATTCTCTGCCTTGGCTTCCCAGGGTGCTAGGATTACAGTAGTGAGCCATCTCACCCAGCCTGCCTATCACATTTTACTCTTAGTATATCTTGGACATCATTCCAGGTCAGTACATAAGAGCAACTTCATTCTTTTTCTTTCTTTTTTTTTTTTTTTGAGATAGAGCCTCAAGCTGTTGCCCTGGGTAGAGTGCCATGGCATCACAGTTCACAGCAACCTCTAATTCCTGGGCTCAAGTGAGTCTCTTGCCTCCACCTCCCAAGTAGCTGGGAATACAGGTGCCCGCCACAACACCCGGCTGTTTTTTGGTTGCAGTCATCATTGTTTGGCAGGCCCAGGCTGGATTCGAACCCACCAGCTCTGGTGTACGAGGCTGGCACCTTAGCCCATTAAGCCACAGGCGCCGAGCCAGCAACCTCATTCTTTAACAACTACTCAGTATTTATAGCTATTGGATTATATCCAGTGTATAGCTACTAAAAGTTAATAGATTTCTTGAGTACCAGGAACTGTTCTAGGTCCTGGGAATACAGTAGGGAATGAGATAGTCATGATGAACCCTACTCTCATGGAACTTATATATATATATATATTTTATTTTATTAGTATTTTTTTTAAGAGACAGTATTACTCTGTTGCCCTCAGTAGAGTGCTGTGGCGTCATAGCTCACAGCAACCTCCAGCTCTTGGACTTAGGCTATTCTCTTGCCTCAGCCTCCCGAGTAGCTGGGACTACGGGCTCTCACCACAATGCCCGGCTATTTTTTTGTTGCAGTTTGGCCAGGGTGGGGTTCGAACCAGCCACCCTCGGTATATGGGGCCAGCGTCCTACCCACTGAGCCACAGGCGCCACCCTAAAAGAAGGATCTTGGGCTTGGTGCCTGTGGCTCAATGGGCTAGGGTGCCAGCCACGTACACTTGAGCTGGCGGGTTTGCATCCAGCCTGGGCCTGCCAAACAACAATGACGGCTGCAACCAAAAAATGGCCGGGCGTTGTGGCGGCACCTGTGGTCCCAGCTACTTGGGAGGTGGAGGCAGGAGACTCACTTGAGCCCAGGAATTGGAGGTTGCTGTGATGCCACAGCACTCTACCCAGGGCGACAGCTTGAGGCTCTGTCTCAAAAAAAAAAAAAAAAGAAAAGGCTCGGCGCCTGTGGCTCAACGGGCTAAAGTGCCAGCCACGTACACCTGAGCTGGCGGGTTCAAATCCAGCCCGGGCCTGCCAAATGGGACGCAGAGGCAAGAGACTTGCTTGAGCCTAGGAATTGGAGATTGCTGTGAGCTTTGATGCCACAGCACTCTACCCAGGGCGACAGCTTGAGGCTCTGTCTCAAAAAAAAAAAAAGAAAAGGCTTGGCACCTGTGGCTCAACGGGCTAAAGTGCCAGCCACGTACACCTGAGCTGGCGGGTTCAAATCCAGCCCAGGCCTGCCAAATGGGACACAGAGGCAAGAGACTTGCTTGAGCCCAGGAATTGGAGATTGCTGTGAGCTGTGATGCCACAGCACTCTATCCAGGGTGACAGCTAGAGGCTTTGTCTCAAAAAAAAAAAAAAGAGGGATCTTGGAAAATGCATCTGAGAGGGGCTTTGAAGAACGTGTAGAATTCCAGCAGATGGCAAAGGTGAGGAAGTGTCCCTAGAAGATCTGAGGAGGAATTGGCAGGAGTGAAAGCACCAAAGTGGTAGCAACAGGTTATGACCAGGTGGCAACAGAGATTGGTTTGAAAGCCAAATGGAGGCCAGACTGTGGAAGACTTTAACAGCAGGGTAAGGAGACTTGGGGATCCATTGAAGTCTTTGAGCAGAGGCATAGACCCAGTCAAAGTTAAAAAAAAAAAAAAAAATTGGCGGGCACCTGTAGTTCCAGCTACTCGGGAGGCTGAGGCAAGAGAATCGCCTAAGTCCAGGAGTTGGAGGTTGCTGTGAGTTGTGTGATGCCACGGCGTGCTACTGAGGGCGATAAAGTGAAATTCTGTCTCTACCAAAAAAAAAAAAAAAATTGGCCTATGAGCAGGGTGAGGGCCTGCGGGAGTACCTGGCTAGGATATTGGAGCCTGAGCCATAAGCTTCCTCATGGCATTGGCATTGAAGGCACAGCACAGCCAGGCACCAGAACTGAATCCC